>JASDDO010000014.1:338618043-338883017 GCA_030015575.1 Agapanthus africanus
CACAACAGCACCCACAACTTGAATTGAGTCAGCACCCCTTCCAATCACAAAACTTCCAAAATCTGGCCAACACTTTTGCACCGTCTAGTCCTTTGCAATTGACCGGTACAGATAATACCTCTGCACTAGCACAAACCTTGGATACTTTCATGAAACAATCCATCCAAGGTACGGCAAGTTTGCAATCTTCCGTCGAGAATGTAATGAAGATCATTATCTCTCAAAATGAAAACATCAAATCGATGGAAGAACAAATTGCACAACTAAAAGCCGAAAATAGTGCAAGAGAGAAAGGGAAACTTCCAGCTCAACCTTTACCCAATTCTAGCTATTCACATGATGTGGATGCAATCACGTTGAGATATGGAAGAGTGCTTGACCCTCACCTTGGGGAAGAGTTTGATGATACTGATAAATCAATCAATAGAACCCCGGCTGAGACCTTTTCTCACACACACACTTCTTACCCCAGTTCTTCTACCCTACCACCTTCTTCCGAGCCTATTCTCCATTTCCCAAAAGGCTTGCCATTACAGCCCACCTCTTTTACCCCTCCACGGACGATTCCCACTTCTATTCCCGGATCGGTTCCACACACACTTTCTTCTCCTATGATGGACCCATCGCTTATTGCTAAAGCACCTTATCCGAATCGGTTAAGGGCAAACACACCGAGTCCACATATGGAGAAGATTATGAACATTTTTAAGCAAGTAAACACCAACATCCCTCTCCTAGATGCTATCCAACAAGTTCCTTCTTATGCTAAAACACTTAAGAACTTGTGCACTAGGAAGAGGAAGAATCCAGTGCCTAAGAAGATTTTCATAGAAAAGACAATAGACACGGCTTTCCCCCAACAATTACCGAGGAAACGTAAGGATCCTGGATATCCTACTATTTCCGTTTCTATTGGGGAAAAACACATCAACCGTGCTCTATTAGATCTTGGCGCTAGTGTTAACTTGCTTCCATACTCAGTCTATGAGCAATTAGGGATCGGAGAGTTGAAGCCAACCAATTGCACTCTCCAGATGGCTGACCGATCAATCACCAAACCTAGGGGTGAACTGGAGGATGTGTTAATAAAAATCGGAGAATTTATATTCCCGGTAGATTTTATTGTAATTGATACACAACCTGTAGCGAACCCACGGAATCAAATTCCGGTGATTTTAGGTCGCCCCTTTTTGGCCACTTCCAATGCTATTATCAACTGTCGTAATGGTTCTATGACCCTATCTTTCGGGAATAGGTCAATAGAGCTGAACATTTACAAATTGGGAAGTGTACCCTCCGAACCTATTGCTCAGGTATGTTCTGTCGACTTAATGGATGTCGACAGCAGCGAATTTGATGATCCTCCTGATATTGATCTAGACTCTTTTCATATGTTATTGTTTGACCCAACTATGTATCTTACACATACGGACTCTTCCACCGAGATGTCCGGGTCAACAATGAACACTGATTATGAACTGTTCTTAGAGTCTGAAGATCACCCCGCACTTTGTGATGACATTATTCATCGGGGTATAGATGGAACTTTTGAGGAAATCTTCGCTGATGAACTCGCATTTTTGAATGACACGGGTGTTGAGATGAATCATCTCCCAATCAATGAAATTGAACCTCCACCCCTTCTTTTGAACTGTAAAAAGAATGCGAGTAATCCATCACTTTCACTGCATCGTCTCTCCAAAATGAGACGCACACACATTCTATTCCACCACTTACCTTTTCCCCACTTCTTCTTCCACCAACCCGAGCACTGCATTGATAAATTTTTTGAATGGTTGGTGTTAACATTCGGTCTTTGCAAAGCTTGGCATCGACCACTGATTTTTGACCCCCTCATATGATTTTTAAAAGATTAACATTGCATAACTCAAGTTTGGGGGGGTATATTTTTTCTGGCTCTTGAAAAGAAAATTTTTACAAAATGATGAGCCAAAAATAAGTTTGGGGGAGGATCTTCACTTAAATATTTGGCCCCCACTAATAAATTCCTCCCAAGCTTACAGGTTTTTTCGAGATTTAGCAGAAGGCAACAGTGAGGACACTGTTGAAAACAAGTTTGGGGGAGGTTTGTGCTTATTTTCGCATCATTTGCATCATTCTCTGCATAAGCACAAAACATTTTTTGAAAAAAAAAAAACCATAAAAATTTAAAAAATTTCAAAATTATAAAAATATTTTTGTACATAAATAAGACAATGAAAGTTTAGATAGTGAACAATTACATCCATGAGATTAGAAAAATTTAAGAAAACTAAGAAAATTAGAAGTTTTCTTATACGAACTAGTAATAAGTAGTTATGAGCCGTTGTCCCAAGGGTTAGTAAGATGAAAGACGTCACTAATCTGAGGATAAAAATAAGTCTGAAAAATAGTTTCTATTCTGGAAGCCAAACATTTTGAACGTTGCTACCCTGCTATTCGCACTTACACACATCTTAAAGCCTGGGATAGTAGAGGATACCTTGAAATGCTCTTGTCTTAAAGCCAAAAGTATGAAAAAAAAATATATGTTTTAAAGTGGTGAGAAAAGTGGATACTGGTTTTGTTATCACCAAGGGCAAGAAAAATATATAGCAAAAGGGTGCTTCTTCACCTAGTGCCCCAAGGTCAACTGGTCTGGGAGTCACTGCTATGCCTGAGGTGGTGCAAGACTAGGAAAATACACCAAGTTAGCAAGCACATCAGTAATCGGTCGGTTAGTACCTCAAGAAGTATTAACGGTCGCATGAAAGTGTGTAAGCAATCTCGTTTATCAAGAAGTACTGAGGCCGATGGGCAAGAGTATGATAACTTGAATTGAATTCTCCGGGTGTAGGGATGTCTTTACACACACGCAGGGTTATATGATCGATGTTTGGAATACAGATAGGAATGAAGAATAAGACGATGTTTTATTGAGGGAGGACGTGATTTCTAACATCTTTTCATGACCATTAAGATAGGGCTCATGACAACCGAAAAGCTAGCTTAGTTGGAAACCCTAATTTTCAAGGCTTTTCTTTTACAATTCTTTTTTTAAATGTAATATTCATGATCTTTCTTTTATTATTGGATTTTGTGGGTGCAATCCGCTGAAAACCCTCAGGAGACAACACTCCTCCTACTAGGGACACCTAGAGGTTTAAAGGCTTGTTGCACGTGCTCAGTGCAATCGTGTTGCCTACGAAAGTGTGCTAGTTAGTTTTTCTCATTCTTTATTTTCTCCTTCTCTTTTTAATAAAACATTCGCTCGAGACGATCGAAATTAAGTTTGGGGGTATTTGATCAGTCGAAAATATTGTATATTTTAGCCGGTAATTTCCTTAACATTTGCATACACTTAGAGGTGTTCGGCATTCATATTCTACATATTAACAAATCTGTCACAAAATATGAGATTTCATGTAGTAGACTTTTAAACCGACACTTTAGGGGAAATTAACCGCATTTCATGGCATCGCATCATTTCTGTATTTGCGCAACACTTGTCTTGAGTCTGTGCAGGAAAATACAGAAGAAAATCAAAAGAAGCTGATCAAACATTAAGCCAACTCCATACTTTCAGATCTGGTAGTATTTCAGAAGGAATTATACAATTCTATACATCAAAAGAAAGCCCAAATGTCAATACAAGTCCACACCAGAAGCTACAGGGCCCAAAGCCCCAAGAGCGCCGCGCTTGCGCGGCAGGAGCAGTCTTGCGCCGCGCAAGCGCGGCGGTTCTGCCACGTCAGCAGTCAAGTTTTGGGCACTATTCATTTCTCTGGTCCCACACCTCATTGTGACACTTCAAAGTCCAGAATTCTCTCGAACCTACTACCAGATCAGCAAGGGAGATTAAGAAGGCTAATCCTAAATTAAGCTCCTAATTAATCCTATTCTAGAAGCTCCTCCTAACTAATTACATCTAGAACCTTCTCCCCTAACTAACTTTTGGAGGGAAATTTGAATTTCCTCAACAAACTTTAGGAGGGAAAGTTAGAATTTGAAATCCTAGATCTAGGGTTAGTTATCTATAAATAGGAACCTAGACCTAGGGTTAAAGGCTAATCAATCTTTAATAAAAAATCAATAACCATTGGTTCATTCTACATCATCTTCTTCCACAAGTTTCGTGACAAAGCTTGTGCGAAACCCTAACCCTAATTCCACTCCTAATCCAAGATCTTGAGTACCAAATCAAGCATGAAGCCTTCAACCTTTTAGGAGCCGAGCCGATCTTCAATCGGGCAAGTGATCCAAGCCGATCCGCGATCCACGGAGACGAGCGAAGCCAAGTTGACGATCAAGTTCCTCCTCTTGTAGTTCTTGAGTGATTGTAACGAAATTGTTGATATAAATAAAAGGTGAAATTCGTTAATCTTGCTTTCTTTTAATTCTTGCATCATGATTAGATCTCAATTTGTAATTGTTGTTCTTGTTGTGATGTTCGAGTAAAACTCCGCTCGTTAAGGAGTCGAGACGATTGTAGAATGATGATGTAACAAATATTAATACGATTTTTAAGTCCTACGAGTTTTGTAAACCCTAGCAAGTTCAAGAATCGACAACCTAGTTTCGTAGCGATGCTTTCTTGATTGTGATCGCTCGAAATTAGGGATCTACGATCGTTTCTTGAATTTACTAGAGGCTAGAATACGAATGACATCGACGAAAGAACAAGGGATAAGATGAAACACTAGTTTCACAAGAAATCCCTAATTCTCATCGATGATCATCGATCTAGTATCAATTCATCGAAGGATAAGAATACGTAATTGTAAGATTATATCACATCTATAAATCCGATCGATTCCTACGAGCCTCATTTCGATTCTTGAGATTTGGTTTGGAAAAATCATCAAACTATCAATTCTTGATTCTATCTTTTAATGCTTTCTTAGATCTAGTTGTTTTTCTCATTCTTGAACATCAACTATAAATCTTGAATTGTTTTGTTTTCTTTCTTTAAAGATTCAATTCATCTAATTCGAAAGACGAACGATTACACTTTCCCTGTGGACGATCCGCACTCACATACTAACTACAATCCGACACCGTAGTTGATTGCGGTCAATAATTTTTGGTTGTGATTTCTTTACAATTCCATCCTACACATCGAGAATTTCTATACAATCACCCATCAACCCCGAACCCCTCCTCGACTCTAACCTCCCCTCTCTCTCCCGAGGAAAACTCCGGCCACCTCCTCCACCGTCGCCGCTCACCCGCTCGTTCTCCCTTCTCGCTCTTCCCCCTCAGCCCCGCCGAGTCTCTCCCTCCTACTCCCTCACCCTCACCCACGCCCGTGCCCCTGCACCTCGTCGTCGACCCTCTTTCTTCCTCCTCTCGATCATTCACAAACCCATAGCACCCCTCGGGTCCCCGCCACCACCGACGACGAGAGCGACCACCAACAACCCATATGCGCCGAGCCGACTCTCTCTTTCTCGCTCTCTGTTTCTCTCTTTCTCTCTCTGTCTCTCTCTCCGACCTCACACACACTGCCCCTCCCTCAGTTCTCTCACTCTAGACTCTCTCTGTTCCCCTCTGCATCTCTCTCTCTCAATCTCTCTCTCTCCTTCTCTGCCTAATCTCTCCCTCTCACTCTCTAACTTCTCTCTCTCTCGTTACCCTCTCTGTCCCTCTCCCCTTCTGTCTTCTCTCTCAACACCTTTATCCTCATCAGCTCCAGCATCTTCTTCTTCAGTTAGCAACTCCTCTTCAAGCACTTACAACCCAACCCCAAACACCAGCACATATACCATGCCCGCACCGTGCACGCACCATTGGTCACCAAGATCCTCCTCTCAAATCAAGCACCCTGCTGCCTTGCCGTCGCTGCCCCGTGATGTCGCTGTCATAGACGTTTTCATCGCAATCATCGCCGTCACACCCACTGAACTGTCGAATCCAAAAGCCCGAGCACGAGCCAAGACCGCGAACCTTGCACGCGTCACTCACCGCGCGTTCACGCCGTTACCACTGCCGTGCATCCCCGGAACTGATCCAGGCAAGTTTTTACTTGCTTACATGCTATGTACTTATGATACAAATGTTTATTACATTGATATTAAAGTTACAAGATTAGTTAAATTATATGTCGTAACTGTTCGATGCTTGTCCTCTTAGGAAATCCTTATCAATTTTGGCGGAACCAAATAGTTTTACTTGGCCCGTATGGCTTTGAGCTTAGTGTATGAATTTCATTGGATAATTTGATCGTTAACGACTAAAACAACTGCCCCCAAGTTTAGCCGTAAAACTGTAATTCTGTTGCACCTGAAAACCGTTAAATTCACCATAAATCATATACATATTAGAATGGTGCGTTCGAGGGCTCAAATCGAAGCCAACTCGACGAACTTTAACCCTGTACTAATTCCCAGACCTAACTGTACTTAAACTGTGGTGAAAATTGGATCGGAGTGCGACTCTGGACTGCAGTCCAGAGCGACTCAAAGTGTTGCTTGCTGTTCTGTAACTGGTACCACTGGTTTTCCTTAACACTTAGGTTGCGGAACTCCGCTGATTACTGTAGGTAAATCTGTTAGCTAGACAACACAATTAGTTTCATCCTGTTTCGTTATCATTTACTATTTAATCTGTAATTTAGAAGACCGGGACATATAACAGTCCCAGCAGAATCAGAATTGACATGTTAATGTTAAACAGAGTATAACTCCTAACGTACAGACGCGATTGAAGATCCGTTTGTTGCGTTGAAAACTTTACTGAAAACCCTAGAATTCATCCAACTGTAGTGTCGCTAAATTATGATCCCAACAGGGGTTAAAATGCGTTGCGAAATGGATTCCTGATTCTGAAATTGGATTTCCAGCCGCGTGCGCTTAAAATGAAATGGTTATAACTATTGATCCTGGAACCCGATTGGCTCGAAACAAAATTAGATGGATAGCTAACTGAACATATTAATTATTACCTGTTTATCATTTCGCTAAATTATATACATATGTTTCATGATAAATCGTGCAAGTGATAGACTGTTGTTTTTATGATACCTGAGTTGTGTTTCTTATACTGTTCATACATCATATCATACCTATATCATTGTAGTGATAACCTAGTGACATCGTGCATTTACCCAGTGATAGATTTTAGTGATGATTGTGGCAAGTACGTCAGTGTTCGTGTATTCGTGATTAAGTGAAAAGTGATACGTACTTGTGCACAATCAGTGACCCTATATTTCTATTGCATTGTCGACGTCTGTGGGATGCGTGTACGTGTGACTATAAGTGGTATGGGACACTTATGGAAGCGCTTGCACGGGTGTCACAGATAAGGCATCCGACACTGCCATTTATCTTAGGTATTAGTCGGGACGTGCTCGATGGAGGTCCTGCCTCCAGTTCTCGCGCAGACTTGTCACGGATCGATTAGTATTTAGGGTGATGGTTAGCGTTTGATGTAGACCACGGGGTGTGGGGTAGTTCAAGTGTGAATTCAACAGAACCTCGGGAGTCCCATGCCGGCTTATATATTTAGGGAGTTATATGGAGATTTACAGGGTATGTGCTATATCACCGTGATACATTCGTTACATGTTGGGCCCGTGGTCCCTTGCCCTTGGGTTCTACCCTTGGGTGGAGGACACTCGCGAGTGGTTGACTCTCACACTTGGACTGACGATAGGCTTATTGACCTGTGTATTGAGACTTAGAGACTGATAGGGTTACTGTCATTTTCATCATTCTATACTGTCTTGACATTCGTGACATATTGTTATACTGCGTTACTACTCCGCTGCATTTATCTCTGCTCATTTATATTCATGATGTTATTGATTTGCTGTTATTCATATCCTTCACCACTGTTAGAACTGTTACATGATTATATACATTATATTGCTATTGTGTCGCTCTGACGACCTGAGTATGCATGCTCAGTGTGAGGAGAAGATTTAGCCTGATCAGAACTAGACGTGCTTCACAGACTTCTTGACTCGCCTTCCCGAGGTTACTTTCATTGTCCCACTTCAGGTCAGTCTTTACATTGTTCCTTTCAGTTACTGCATTTTCCCATTACCTGCGCATCATTTACTGTTTACCATGAAAAGCTAGAAGCCGAAGTGTGACTACGGCAGGACTTTTCCTTGACCGTAGGAGCATGGCTGGCCTTGTCTACCCCTCGTATTCCGTATTTTGGGAAGCGGGGCGTGACACCAGGGTTGCTGAGATTTACTGGTAAGTGTTACCAGTAGTTTCTCGAATTGTTATAGATCTCTTATCGACCCGACTTATCGAGCTATTGGGGTCTGACGTTTACCACCCCTAGGCAAGATATGCGACATATCAGACGATCAGACCGGACTGTACGGTAATGTTACTGGTTGGATTCACTGGAGTGTGAGCGGGCTTGCTCGTCGATCTTCTGATCGCTCAATACCCGGGTGGCCGTTACGTTTAGCAGACCGCTTGCGGCTTGTGGGTGTTTGATATGATCATCATCTGCTGCCGGCGTATTGACGAGTCTTTAGAGTCCTACACAGAGGTTTCCTGGCTCAAGCGAACGAAATAGGAGCGCATATGAGATATGTGCAGGACCGAGAATAATACCAGTATGTGATACTGTATTCAATTCTCGCGATATGTGACATTGATCGGTTATATGCGATATAGCCGGGTTATCGGATCAAGTGTTGATTCGGTAAGTTGTTACTGTTGATACTAGCCGGTTATATGCGATATGACCGGATCATTGAATCAAGTGTTGATTTAATGATTTAATGCATAATTATGTATTTGATATATTTACTTTGCATTAACTAGTATTGGTTCATTTAAAATGGATTTTCTCACTCGGGTGTGCGCATTGCATATGCGATATGATTTTGTGCACTTGCTTGTATCATGTTTGATGATACATGCCTTATTTGTTAAGTGTATAGAATTAAACCTTGGTTAATGGAATGGTTAGGGTTTACTATTTGATTATTCATTTTCATTCATTTGTTTATTCTTTTGGAAAAGAAAAAGAGCATGATAAAATGGTGGCATTTTTGTTTTGTTCATGAAGTTTCTTGAACACTTTGACTTTGTAACCCTTTTGTCTCATGCTTAAACCTAACCACTTCATTTAACCCTAATTAGTTCTCTACACTTAACCATGGTCATGTTATGATAAGTTTGGATATTCTTTTCTTTTTTGAATTAACTTATCATAACTTTCTTCTTCTTCTTCTTCATATCTATCATGAAGAAAGCTTAGGTCATCAATGGTGATTGATGATATAGAGTGAGAAATCCAATTCTAAATTGAACCCACTTCCTATTTCTTCATCCTCTACCTCTTGCCAAGTAGTAGAGTGTGTTTCCTTCACAAGTTTTCATGACTTGGTGAAATTTGGAGCTTGATCTTGCGATGCCTCGACGTAGATCATCTTCGGCATGGACATCGACGACCTAGCTTGCCCATTCTCCGACGAAGCTGACACTAGAGCCCGGGAACTCATTTGGACAGCGAGGGGACTTCGTTGCGGAGCTATGGAGGTGGAGAACCGGATCTACAAAGGTTGTATTTCCGTATTCTTTTAGTTAAGTGTTAACTAGTTTATATTTTCGCCTAGATTTCTAGCCAACGATCCGTACACTAGGGTTTCTCGGCACCGTAATTTTTGAAATTGGCATGGTTGATGCCTTGTGAGACCTCTTGAGAGTGCCTAGGAACCCTACAGTGGTATCAGAGACTAGCTAGAGCCTTAGGCGAAGTCTAGACGGATTTTGAAGTCCGATCGACCCGAAACCCCAACCCAAAATAGCTCTCTGGACTTTTTCCGAATTCTGGGATTTTTCGAAATTAAAAATATGCAGAAAATCAAGCAGGGTTTATTAGGGATTACTGTAAATTTCGTGGGCATAATTCAATTAAACTGCCGCGGTTCCGTGGCACGAGCATGGCTCGTGCGGCGGTTCCGCGGCCGTACGGACCCACTGTACAAAAGTTTTCACACAGTAATTCTTAATTTGCAGTGCTGGTTTTTCTGGGAATTTTTAATATTTATTCATGAGTTGAATTTTCTGGAGTTGTTTTGGGGATTCGGTGTTTCGATCGGGGTATCAAATTTTGTCTATTTGGCTTTCCGGATAAACTTAAGAATATGTTAAAAAGTTCGACCGGATATAAATACCCAATTTTTCCCCTGTCGGGAAATTTCCAAGTGTTGGATTTTTCCGTAGTTTAACGACGTTCTAAGTAGTGCAAGTAACGCGATGGACCCTCTAGAAGACAACAAACCTTAACTCGATTATGTGACCGTCTTGAACTGCCCTTTGAACCTTCGGGTTTGGGGCAGTACGGCGTGCCACATGTGAGGCGTTGGCTTGACCCTTCTACGGCTGGACCGTTGGTACTGAGGCACGAACTGAATGTTGTTAGACTTATTTCATGTGTTGAGCTGTTTCGGGAAAACTTGGGTGTTCGATTGTTCGATCGAAAAGTTTAGCATTTTCTATTTATCCGGAATGGGATACAATAATTGGAATTCACAAACAGTTATGAGATAACTGAATGAATGTTATAAACATAGCAATTTAGTCTCACTTGATCGGTTGCCACGGAATTTTGATATGATCAAAAGTCCGTCGCAATCACGTAGCGTACGCGGATACTCGCCGGGTAAACTTAATAGACAGCCTCACTCCATAGCCCCGACCAAGTGACTGTAGGAGAACCCCGTCGCCGAAAGCATCCGTTCGGGTGCTCGCGGTGGCGATGTTCCGCCTTGGTACACTTCGTCGACGGTATCAGGGGTGCGGCCGCCTACTGAAGTTTGCGACGAGCATTCGATCAGGATGTCGGGAATCTTGTTGAATTACCCGACTTGATATTGAAAAGTGTTTTCGATTTTGAGACTAAAATGCGGGGTTTATAATTGTTAGGCATGTGATGTTGATTGATAGGATACGTGCGTGTTCAAGTTTAGTTTTAAATACCGCAATCAAGACGGTTTCGCTTGTAGCTAGCCGGTTGAGTACGGGTCGTCCGCAGGGAGATGGGAGTCTTTTTCAATGTGTTTTAACGAGTTAAGTCCGGTTGTTCAGATTTTGTTTGTGATTATCTAAGTGTTGAGTTGATATTTAAAGCGAGCTTGTTAGGGTTAGGATTAGGTTAGTTTGAGTTAGGAGTCTCCACATCTTTCGTTGCCCCTCTTAATATCGGTGTTACGGTAATCGGCAACAACGGGGATTAGCACGACTAGGAAGGAACTTGCGAGTATAAGCTAGGCTTTCCAACGCATAAGTCCTTCCTTTTGGTGCTTGTCTGTCCGTTCTTGGCTCTTAGCCATAACCTCCGGTTAATTCAACCACAACCGGTCTCACTACGGAATCACCGCTATCATGTAGGATAGGGTGCCGTAAGGAGCGGATTGTGGTTCAATTAACGGGAGTCGATTTAAGCTGTTGGGCAAGGAAAGAGTGAGAGAGATTTCCTTCTCTCAAACTTCCCTTATCCTACCCTAACAAGAATGAACTACTCACACATCATAATACGGAAAAATAAAACAAAACAAAAGAGGAAGATAGAAAGAAAGAGATTAGAAGAATACGACTAGCTATTTGCGACCTCACCTTGGCGAGGATCGAGCGTAAGCATCATTGTCGTATGTGAGGATAAAGAAAAAGAGAGAAGAAAGAAACAACAAGAAAATAACAACAACTACTTAACGAATTTAAATTACAACAATTAACAAAATAAAGAGACAAGCATGATAATAAATGGTTCTTCTTTATTCATCACTCTTCACTCACAAGCTCACTACAAGTTTAATGGAGAAGAGATGAGAAGAGGAAGAAGAAACACAACTACACTTAGCAAAAATGAAAATACAAGAATGGACCCTTTCCTTCACAAAGTTCTGGGCTATTTATAGGCCAAAAAATGAAAACCTAGGGCAACCACCAGAACAAAAACGAAAAGACCAAAATACCCCCAAAATCTCTGCGCATGCGGCGCCAGTACGGCCGCGGATCCGCGGCCTAGACCCCCCTTTGGCCGCGGATCCGCCGCGCTTTAGTAGGGTTAGGGTGTGGGCTTTGGGGTACTTCCCTGTTCTTCTGTCCCCTCTTGTCTGGTATATGTATTTTCTGAAAATACTTTCACATTTCTTCCAGAATTTCTGTTGAGGAAATGTGGACTTTTTGTGGATGTTTTTGTCATGATTGCCTCGAGCTCCGCGTAGATCTCTTGGATCTTGTGCTACCATTGAGCCTTGTGCATGAGAATGACATTGATTTGACATTTTGTCCTCCTAAACTGGTATCTGGCAACATACGGATGAAGAGCGGAGACCGTGTTTTATCTGTGGTTGGCAGGAACCCGGATTTTGTCGTGTTTTCCATGAATTTCACCGTTTTAGAACCGAGAACCTGTATCCTGCAATTGACTAGCAAGCACGGCTCAAGAGTATCTACCGATATGCAATGTGACAAAAATTGGGCGGTATGAAAATGCAAAAATCTGATATGAACAAATACCCCCAAACTTATCATTTGCTCGTCCCGAGCAAAGCCCATTTATTCACAAAAAATTTCCTAACCTCACTTTCGCAGGGAACGCGATTGCACTGAGCATGTGCAACAAGCCGTTAAACCTCTAGGTGTCCCTGGTAGGAGGAGTGTTGTCTCCTGAGGGTTTTCAGCGGATACTACCCACAAAATCCGGTCAAGTTGGTTTTGTAAAATAACTAAGATTCAAATCCTAAAGTTTTGTTTTAGAAAATAACAATTCTATAATCCTAAGTCTAGACTATCGAACCTTTATTTTTCACTCCTCGCTTCTTATTTAACTACAGATTTTATATGTCTTTACGTGCAGTGCAAATAGTGTCGTTAAGTTCCCGAAAGGTCGAATAAAGTCATCATGTCGCACAATAAAGCCCAGATAACAATTTTAAAAGGATCACATAAGTTTTATAAAGAGTTAAGCATTTTTCAAGTTTCGTTTTCCAGTAAGGTTTCAACTTCAAAATTTCTATCTTCCATAACAGGAAACTAAGTCGTATTTTTCACTCCACCTTTTTCTTGTTTTCATTTCATACACACCTCTGTGAACGTGCAATAGTCTTTATCATAGAATAAAACCTTCATATCTCCGCTAAATTTTTTTTTTATAAAAGCCTGTCTTTTATCAAGATTATTCTCACACAAAGAACCGTTAGGAATTTTAACTCGGAGAGAACACTTGCTTGACTTTGTTTTAAACTGGACTTTCTAGGCTTCTTAGCGAGCTTTGGGCCAATGCTCCCAAACCAGTTGGTTTTAGGGCATTAGGTGTAGAAACACCCCAGCGGACTTAATTACTCAAGTTACCTAGGTCCAAAAACAAAAGACAGTTTGGCGTGAAAATCAGATGATTTAATACGAACGGAGATATCACCGGCAGTTCCATTATTTTTTTGGATAAAAGACGTGTTTAGTGGGTTCGGTGTGTAATCATTCCAATCAAGTTTCAGATGGGTTATTTTTCAGACTTAGTTCCAATTACGGCATCAATAACATTCCTTCATATTCGCTTTACTTCATAAACTATTCTTGACATTACTTATTTCAGAACAAACCTATTTGATCCTCAGAAAATCATTTATCTGTTTAAAAGTTTAAACATGAAAGACTTGTCATCTAATTCCCAAAATTCACGACACGTGTAGTGTGATGTAAAGACGTATATCAGCTATAGTTAACTTCAAAGGAGAGTTATCTTTCAGGTTTTCAAAATCCAAACATAAGATTTAGTTATTCCTATTTTTTCAAACAAAAACCGTCGAATGTTGCATCAGAGTTCTTCCACAAGCTAACTTGAAAAAAAAGTTTTTATATTTTTTAGAAAATTTTCAAATTTTTATGGATTTTATGGATATTAATATGCAGATGAAAAATATACATATGAATGCGAAGGTAAGAAATGCGTACCGAGCGTACCCCCAAACTTAAACTGGACAGTGTCCTCACTGTCGTTGCATGAAGAGAGCAGTTGGAAGGTTCAAAATTGTCGGTTAGTGATACACAAATTTTTATTTGTTTTTGTTTTTAAAGAAAAGAAAAAGAATATACACAAATATATACAAAATGATTTGTACATACCCCCAAACTTATTTGGAACAGTGTTCGCTGTTCTTGGCTAGATAACCGAAGTTTGGAGGTAGGCAGAGGAAGATCATGCAGGGTAAACCGGCTCCTGTAAGAACAGGAGCTCCTCTGTTGGTTCGGCGCTAAGGTACGGTTTGCATCGGTGTCCGTTTACTTTGAAAATTGAATCGTCCTTTGGATTTTCCAAATCCATAGCGCCCTGCGGATACACATTCCGCACAAAATACGGCCCTTTCCAGCGAGATCTGAGCTTTCCTGGATGGAAGTGAAGTCGGGTGTTGTAAAGCAGTACCTGCTGACCAGGTACGAAGGTTTTGCGCAAAAGGTGTTTATCATGAAACACCTTCGTTCGATTCTTAACGACAACCGCGTTATCGTAAGCCTCATCCCTAAGCTCGTTCAGTTCGTTCAACTGCAGCTTCCGATGGCTGCCCGCATCTTCGAGAGACAGATTCAACTCCTTTATCGCCCAAAATGCGCGATGCTCTATTTCGACAGGAAGGTGGCAGGCTTTTTCGTACACAAGCCGATAGGGAGACATACCAAGGTCGGTCTTATAAGCGGTTCTAAATGCCCAAAGGGCATCAGTGAGTTTCAGCGACCAATCCTTACGGTTCTTGGAAACCGTCTTCTCCAGTATCTGCTTGATTTGCCGATTTGAAACTTCGGCCTGCCCACAGGTTTGGGGGTGGTAGGGCGTAGAGAGCTTATGATTAATGGAGTATTTCCGCATCAAGGCCTCGAAAGTTTTATTGCAGAAATGACTTCCATTGTCGCTAATGATCGCTCGGGGGTGCCCAAACCGTGAGAAAATGTTTTCTTTAAGGAACCTAACGACAACCTTGTTGTCGTTAGTTCGGCTGGGCACAGCCTCGACCCATTTAGAGACGTAATCAACAGCTAGAAGAATGTACAAGTTCCCAGAAGAGCTGGGAAACGGCCCCATGAAGTCTATCCCCCAAACATCGAAAATCTCCACAACCAAGATCGGTTGGAGTGGCATCTCGTTCCTCCGGGATATCCGGCCCATGTGTTGGCACCGGGAGCAAGTCTTGCAATAGTCATGAGTGTATTTGAAAAGTTGTGGCCAATAGAAACCACATTGCAAGATCTTCTCAGCTGTCTTTCTGGGCCCAAAATGCCCGCCACACGCTTGATCGTGGCAAAATGACAGCACACTCTTGAATTCCTCATCAGGGACACACCGACGAATAATCTGGTCGGGACAGTACTTGAACAGATAAGGTTCGTCCCAGTAAAAGTGTTTTACTTGGGATAAGAAGCGAAGTCTGTCTTGACTCGACCATTCAGTCGGTAGTAATCCCGTGGCCAAATAGTTCACAATATCTGCGAACCAGGGTTCGCAAGATACTGTCAAGAGCTGTTCATCCGGGAAAACGTCGTTGATCGGAATTGGAAGCGAAGGCGAAGAAGGAAGTCGTGAGAGATGGTCGGCAACCACGTTTTCATATCCTCGTTTGTCCTTAATGACAAGGTCAAACTCTTGAAGCAAGAGGATCCAACGGATTAACCGAGATTTTGCATCTTTCTTCGCAAAAAGATGGCGCAGAGCTGAATGGTCTGTGTAGACAATGACTGGAGAGCCGATGAGGTAGGGCCTGAACTTTTCTAAAGCAAATACAACAGCTAAGAATTCCTTCTCAGTTGTTGTATAGTTAAGTTGGGCGTCGTTCAGGGTTCGGCTTGCATAATAGATTACGTGTGGCATCTTGTTGATGTGCTATCCAAGGACAGCACCGATGGCAAAGTCAGATGCATCGCACATAATCTCGAATGGGTGCGTCCAGTCAGGTGAAGAAAGAACGGGAGCAGAAGTGAGTGAGCGTTTTAGTGACTCGAATGCAGTCACACAGCTTGAGTTGAAGTCGAATGGTGTGTCCTTGGCCAGCAAAAGAGTCAAGGGCCTAGCAATCTTGCTAAAGTCCTTGATAAACCGTCTATAAAAACTGGCATGGCCAAGGAAGGCTCGGATATCTCTGACGCATCGGGGAGGAGGCAGATTGGAAATGACCTCAATCTTTGCTTTGTCAACCTCTATGCCATTTTGCGAGATGATATGTCCTAAGACAATACCTTCGCGCACCATGAAGTGGCATTTCTCCCAGTTCAAAGTGAGATTCTTGTCCTTACATCGGGTAAGGACAGCGTCAAGATGCAGCAAACACTCGTTGAAGGAATCGCCGAAGATGGAGAAGTCATCCATGAAAATCTCCAGAAATTTTTCCACCATGTCAGAGAAAATTCCCATCATACACCGCTGGAAGGTAGCGGGCGCATTGCATAACCCAAAGGGCATGCGACGATATGCAAACGTGCCGAAAGGACAAGTAAAAGTGGTCTTGTCCTGGTCTTTTTCGGCGATGGGAATTTGATTATAGCCAGAGTAGCCATCAAGAAAGCAATAGTACTCATGTCCGGCCAATCGTTCAAGCATTTGGTCAATGAAAGGTAGCGGAAAGTGGTCTTTCCGCGTTGCGGCGTTGAGTTTTCTGTAATCAATGCAAACTCGCCACCCAGTTTGGGTGCGAGTAGGGATTAACTCATTCGCCTCGTTGGTTATGACCGTGATGCCCGACTTCTTGGGGACAACGTGAATGGGGCTAACCCACTGGCTATCAGAGATAGGGTAAATGATACCACTATCTAGACATTTGACGATCTCCTTCTTCACAGCCTCCTTCATGACTGGATTAAGACGTCTTTGTGGATCCCGGGCTGGTTTGGCATCATCCATCAGATGAATGTGATGCTCAACGATCAGGGGACTAATCCCCTTGATGTCCGCCATGGACCAGCCAAAAGCTTGCCTGTTGCTGTGCAAGACCGCTAGAAGGGCTTTCTCTTGCTCGGGAGCTAGAGAAGCCGAAATGATGACAGGGAGGGTCTCGTTCACCTAAGTAAGCATACTTAAGGTGAGACGGCAACGGCTTGAGTTCGAGCGTTAGAGGTGAAACGATGGAAGGCAGGACTGGTGCAAAGGTCTCGAACTCAAAGGACTCCAGCAAAGGTTCAAAGCGAGTGTAGGCAACCGAGTTGGATGGTTCAGGTAACTCATCCGGAAAGTCGAAGGATTCAAACTCGGGTTGTGCGCGGCTAAGATCGTTCGAAAACGTGAAACACTCGTAGTCGTTGTCGGGCGCAGAAACAGCAGCAGGTTCGAAGAGAAACGCACTAGTGGCGTCAAGATTATCGTGATCAAACAGAAACTCCTCGAATTCACACTCTTCGGGGGTGATCTCCTGGATCGAGCAGACGTCCAGTATATGAGCATTAGGTTCGGCGGGCTGATTCCCCAACCTAAAAATGTTGAGTTCAATCGTCATATTTCCAAAAGAGAGGTTCATCGAACCATTGCGACAATTGATCACAGCATTTGAGGTTGCGAGAAATGGGCGACCGAGTATCACCGGAATTTGATTCCGGGGGTTAGCTACAGGTTGTGTATCTAATACAATGAAGTCAACGGGGAATATGAAGTCCCCGACTTTGATTAACACATCCTCTAGCTCACCCCTAGGATGGGTGATCGATCGGTCGACCATTTGGAGAGTGCAGTGTGTGGGTTTCAGCTCTCCGACGCCTAATTGCTCGTATACTGAATACGGAAGCAGGTTAACACTGGCACCAAGATCTAATAGTGCGCGGTTGATGTTCTTATCCCCGATGGTAATTGAAATCGTAGGACAGCCAGGGTCCTTCCGTTTTTGTGGTAAAGATTGGGTAAGGGCATCACTCACAGCACTAGCCAAGAAAACTTTCTTGGGTACCTGAGACTTCCTCTTTTTCGTGCACAAGTCCTTTAAGATTTTCGCGTAGGACGGGACTTGTTGGACAGCATCTAAAAGAGGAATATTAATGTTAACCTGCTTAAATAACTCCAGAATCTTCTCCATTTGAGGATTTTGTTTGTTAGACCTCAACCGGTTTGGAAATGGAACATTTTGAAAATTGGTTGAGTCTAATGCTGGAGGAGGAGATTGTGGAGTTAGAACGGATCCCAGAATAGGTGTTTTCGTGGAGTGAGAAGTGGGTCCGTTCAGAGCAGAAAAAGAGGAAGGAGTGCCTGTTGAAGAACGGAGAATAGGCTCGGAAGACGAAGAAGAAGAAGAAGAAGCAGCGGCCGGGGTGTCATTGTTGATTCGTTTGCCAATGTTGTTTTGCAGCATCCTTCCCGATCTCAGTGTGGTCACGGCACTCACATTATGGTTCTGTTGTTCAAGAGCAACATGTGCATTATGTGGGTGACCGGGATTTGGAAGTGGCTGGGACGGGAGCTTCCCCTTCTCTCGCTCGCTTAAGGCCGCGTTCTGCTGTGCAATCTGGGCCTCGATGGTCTTGATGCTTTGCCCGTGTGCGGCAGTGTGTTGCACTAAAGATTGAATCGAAGACTGGATGTTGGCGGTGGATTGAGTCGATTGTTTAACAAACACCTCCAGACTTCGCTCGAGCGAGGAAACCTTATCGTTGTTTGACGGAACAAAGTTGTTTGGTGGAAAAGAATTGTTGGGTGCAAAGTTGTTCGTCTGATTTTGGAAAGGTTGGGGTTGGTAGGGCTGCTGATACTGAGTCTGTTGTTGCGCTTGTTGTTGCGGTGGAGGGGCCCTTTGGAAATTGTTGCCTTGGAATTAATTCTGATTCTGATTCCAGGCGAAATTGGGGTGGCTCCTCCAACCGGGATTGTAGGTGGAAGAGTATGGATCATTCCTCGATCTTTGCTGGAAGGCAGCATTAACCTGATCCTGTCCTTGCGAGGGTGGATTGTAAGGACACTCTTCGGTTAAGTGAGAAGTATCAGAACAACAAGCGCAGATGGTACGAAGGGGGAGAACAGGGGCAGGAACAGGAGCAGAGAATTTGCTCTCTATCGCTTCAAGCTTTCTTGTTATTGCAGCCATTTCAGCTTTCATCGCAATAGAGACATCGAGTTGGTGGATTCCTACCCTAGACTGACCGGTAGAAGTGGAGGTAGAAGAAGAAGAAGTCGGTCTGGTGCTCTCCCACTGTAGCGTTTGCTCCGTAAGATCGTCAAAGAACTGCCACGCTTCCTCGTCAGATTTTGATAGGAAGTGGCCCTGACAGATGGTTTCCAGCAACTGCTTCGTTGCTGGGTTCAGTCCCTCGTATAAGGTTTGGCAGAGTTGCCATTTCTCTATACCGTGGTGAGGACACTGAACAAGAAGGTCTTTGTACCGGTCAAAGCACTTCCAGAAGGGTTCAGAAGGAAGCTGGGAGAATTGGTTGATTTCATTACGAATTCTTGCGGTCTTATGATTTGGATAGAATTTTTTCAGAAACGCTTTAACAAACTCGTCTCAGCTGGTGATTGAGTGGGAAGCGGTGCTATACAGCCATTTTTCAGCGAGATCGCATAAAGTGAACGGAATGACCTGTAGACGTATAGCATCGTCCGACAGCTGGGTGGTTTTCATCATGGCACAGACGTTTTGAAATTTATTGATGAAAATATAGGCATCTTCAGATTCAAGCCCATGAAAACGTGGAAGCATGTTGATGAAATGTGGCTTAATTTCAAAGTTGTCCCCATTGGCCGGAGGAAGAGAAAGGCAGGTGGGAAGTGCAGAACGGGTGGGATAGAAACGATCCTGGAGCGCAATTCGCTGTGGCGCTACAACAGGCGGAGGTGGTGGGAGATTGGTCTCCGTAGGAGGTGGAGCCAATCCAGCGGTGGTCAAAGAGATGTTCGGATTAAATCCTGACATCGTGGAAGAAGAGGTTGGTGAAGGTGAAGGTGAAGGTGAAGATGTATGAACAGAATTCCGGTCAACGTCGGAGTTGGCCGGCAAAGGAAGGGGTGAAAGAGGAGTGGACGGGGTATCGACTTCGGAGTCGATCGCGTAGTCGGTCGCGACTAACGTAACGCAGACTAGACGGGCGCTAGTGTCCCGAGTCCAAGCGGACATACACTAAACGAGTTTAGTATAGTCAAAGCGGAGAAGGTGAGGGTAAGAAAACGTCAATGGAGAAAGGCGATGGGTGGTGGGTGAAAATGGATTTGGCGACAAAAGGGCAAGTTTTTATAAAAGTTCTTGATTTTTTCTTTTTTTTTGTTTTGTAGAAAGATTTTTACAGATATATGTACGGATATACGACTTATGTAATCACAACCAAGATATGCACAATCTCACCTAGATCTACGGTCGCCTAGGTCTACTAGACCTGCTCCTAACTGTTCCAGAGGGCTAGAAAAAGGACCTCAAACCGCTTCTTCTCCGTCTAATGCGGCCAGATAAGTGCCAGGTAAGTGGGAGGTTGTCCAACGCTTTCGCGAAGTTCCTTAATTAAATAACCACTTGCCTTCGTCACACTTGCCTAGGCACCGCAAAAGTCAGATAGGATAAACGGCCGATGCCTGTAACTAGTCCTCTGTCCTAATGAGCGCGAAGTCCTTAGGGCTGAAGTCTAGTATTTTTTAATTTTAACAATGGTCAATGCATATGCTTTTTGTGATTTTTGGGGTCCTGGGAAGGGTGATGAAATCCCCACCCAATCTGGATTGGTTTCAAGCCCCTTAAGTCCGTATTAAAGAAATGCAAAGCAGTAACAAATCAACTGCAAACAATTTTTATTTTGCGGCGCAAAGAATCCTGCACAAGAACAGTTTATTGGAAGGGGGAGAAGAATTTGCGCAAAGAAGGCTGCAGAAAACATAATTTATTGGAGTCCAGAGGAGTGGAGAAGGAGAGAGAGACTTACAGAGAAAAGATGGAAGCCCAAGGGCACCAAGTGGCCGCGGATCCGTGGCCTAAGCCCTCTATTGCCGCGGATCTGCGGCAAGAAGGGTGAGTTGGGCCATCAATTTTGGTTCAGGTGCTGTTCTGGGTCTCCTCTGCTTGTCTGGATGTGTGGAATTCTGATGTGCTCACTGTATCTGCTCCAGATTTTGACAGTAGACCGGATGCTTCGTTTTGTCCGTCGCGGTGTAGCCGCGAAATGTGGGTTTATCTTCCCACGTCTTTGGCACTGTACTTGAACTCCGTATTTTCAACGTCTTGGCCACTGAACTCGAACCTTGTATTTTCCTGCACACTTGCACAAAAGCTAATCAAAAATAACAAGATGATTTTTTTACAAAGTATATTTTTTTTTTGTTTTTTTTTTGGTTATATTTACTTACAAATTAACCCGAAATTACACAAGGAAATAAACTACCGTCTCCCCGGCAACGGCGCCATTTGATTGATAGGATACGTGCGTGTTCAAGTTTAGTTTTAAATACCGCAATCAAGACGGTTTCGCTTGTAGCTAGCCGGTTGAGTACGGGTCGTCCGCAGGGAGATGGGAGTCTTTTTCAATGTGTTTTAACGAGTTAAGTCCGGTTGTTCAGATTTTGTTTGTGATTATCTAAGTGTTGAGTTGATATTTAAAGCGAGCTTGTTAGGGTTAGGATTAGGTTAGTTTGAGTTAGGAGTCTCCACATCTTTCGTTGCCCCTCTTAATATCGGTGTTACGGTAATCGGCAACAACGGGGATTAGCACGACTAGGAAGGAACTTGCGAGTATAAGCTAGGCTTTCCAACGCATAAGTCCTTCCTTTTGGAGCTTGTCTGTCCGTTCTTGGCTCTTAGCCATAACCTCCGGTTAATTCAACCACAACCGGTCTCACTACGGAATCACCGCTATCATGTAGGATAGGGTGCCGTAAGGAGCGGATTGTGGTTCAATTAACGGGAGTCGATTTAAGCTGTTGGGTAAGGAAAGAGTGAGAAAGATTTCCTTCTCTCAAACTTCCCTTATCCTACCCTAACAAGAATGAACTACTCACACATCATAATACGGAAAAATAAAACAAAACAAAAGAGGAAGATAGAAAGAAAGAGATTAGAAAAATACGACTAGCTATTTGCGACCTCACCTTGGCGAGGATCGAGCGTAAGCATCATTGTCGTATGTAAGGATAAAGAAAAAGAGAGAAGAAAGAAACAACAAGAAAATAACAACAACTACTTAACGAATTTAAATTACAACAATTAACAAAATAAAGAGACAAGCATGATAATAAATGGTTCTTCTTTATTCATCACTCTTCACTCACAAGCTCACTACAAGTTTAATGGAGAAGAGATGAGAAGAGGAAGAAGAAACACAACTACACTTAGCAAAAATGAAAATACAAGAATGGACCCTTTCCTTCACAAAGTTCTGGGCTATTTATAGGCCAAAAAATGAAAACCTAGGGCAACCACCAGAACAAAAACGAAAAGACCAAAATACCCCCAAAATCTCTGCGCATGCGGCGCCAGTACGGCCGCGGATCCGCGGCCTAGACCCCCCTTTGGCCGCGGATCCGCCGCGCTTTAGTAGGGTTAGGGTGTGGGCTTTGGGGTACTTCCCTGTTCTTCTGTCCCCTCTTGTCTGGTATATGTATTTTCTGAAAATACTTTCACATTTCTTCCAGAATTTCTGTTGAGGAAATGTGGACTTTTTGTGGATGTTTTTGTCATGATTGCCTCGAGCTCCGCGTAGATCTCTTGGATCTTGTGCTACCATTGAGCCTTGTGCATGAGAATGACATTGATTTGACATTTTGTCCTCCTAAACTGGTATCTGGCAACATACGGATGAAGAGCGGAGACCGTGTTTTATCTGTGGTTGGCAAGAACCCGGATTTTGTCGTGTTTTCCATGAATTTCACCGTTTTAGAACCGAGAACCTGTATCCTGCAATTGACTAGCAAGCACGGCTCAAGAGTATCTACCGATATGCAATGTGACAAAAATTGGGCGGTATGAAAATGCAAAAATCTGATATGAACAGATGTCTAAGGAATTCATTTGATTAGGCATGCGATGTCTAAAGAGATTGCGGATTCCAACTGTTGTAGTTTTACACTTTCTTTTCTGTGACCGTAAGTGTAATATGTGATATCGCCGGTTTCGTTGCTATATGTCAACGACAATTGGGATGCGCATATTTACTTACGTTGATGACATGTGATGTTATGTGTTGCTGGATATGTTATATTGGATCGTCGTGTTTGAATAGCCAGGGGTTTTTATGTGAGATGAGTGTTTTTTCATTTTCATTCATGTAAAAACTTGTATGTAATATTCTTTTATTGGGGCGCTTCCAGGTAGCGGAAGTAGTCACCTTTTGTATATTATTTACTTCTTTTCTGCACTAGGATAGACCCAAGGAGGGGAGCACAAGTAACCGGGTTCTGGAGTCCAGTGGGAGACCAACTCGAGGAGTCGAGGCCGGGTCTCCTAACTCTAGAATTGGTAGGGTTGCTTTCCGCTCTCGTAGGGGTATAGGGGTGTGGGTTTGGCTATTCATCACGACCATGGAATCCGTGTTTTATACTGGCTCGTATTGAAAACACGGACGTCCTAGTAAATCCAATATTTCATATGTTTCTTCTGCTGCGATATCTGTGATGTGATCATGTGGTGTTCTGTGATAGATACAGTATATAGTATATATGATATATTATATAGACGTTACTTATGTTTTACACCCGCGCTAGCCCTGCCCCACTCTGCCGTTAGTTACCTAACCTAACGGTGCACGAGGGGACATCGAGGCGAATGCGGATGGCATAAGCGTACGTCGTATTTATCTGTGATGTTTAGGTACTTAAATGATGGGACTTCATTAATGTGATTAATGAAATAAAAGAAACCTAAGATGTTGTAGAATCGAATTTCAAAATAAAACAGGTAGCTACAGTTCTTGCTTTGCACAGCAGTATATATGATATATCCTGCACCTTATTCGATGGGGAAAGGACCGAGATCCCTTCACCGGGAGTGACTCCTTTAGCAATAACTGGCAGATGCTACACATTCGGTTTGTCTTTTGATTGCTTTTAAGAGTTTTTGCTTTGCACAGTGATATATATGATATATCCCGCACCTCATTCGACGAGGAAAGGACCGACGATCCCTTCACCGGGAGTGACTCCTTTAGCAAAACTAGAAAAGCCTCAAAAGCACTCCATTTTAAAATACATTCGATCCTACAATGATATCAAGTTCATTACGCAATAGGTTTTCAGAAAAACCTGTCGTAGCCCTCCGTCATTTCAGATAAGTACTAGTTAGTATTCGTGCTGCGGTTGTTTGGCTTGCATCAAGGCGTAGTGTACGGTAGCTGACTAGTGCTTATCTGCTAGCATACGATGCGATTGGATTAGGGTATTCGTACGACGTTGTTTGGCATGCGTCAAGGGTCGTGCGGGTGGGTCTAATTCAATCAAGAAATGTACGGGTTAAACTTGACTAGCAGACTATGGGTTGTTTGGCATGCGTCAAGGTCATAGCGAGCTAGGGGCAAAATATTATCGGGAATTTCAAGTGTTGAAATTTGTAATGAGATTGCATACCTTCTATGAGATAGTTGGATCCCGATACCCGCTGCGAGTAAGAGTTACTCCTGGGAGAGTTTTATACATTACAATTAGCCGATCAAGTAGGTGTCTAGAAAGGTGTCAACGGGGTTACGCCTCTGGGAAAACGAGGTTTACATTAATTAGGTTCGTGCGAAAGCACGGGGGACCTCCCTCAAAGTACCGACACTGGCCTGGCTGAAAGATCGACGAACTTGTAGTGTGTAATTAATCCCGGCTAGTCTTTCCTTTTAGGGTTTGAAGGAAGATTTGATAAAAAGCAGTGGGAGCCATCCTGATTAAATAAAATAATAACCAATCTATTCTTGCAAGAGCGCACGCTGAGTGTTTTCTTCTCTCTTTCTCCAGGTAGCGACCATATCACGCCTTAATCAAGATAATAATACGGATTATTGACCGAACCCGCTTGTTATACTGAGCTGGGGAACGTTGGTCCCGCTCCAACTTATAATTGTTATAAGACAGAGCAGGAATTTGGGGAATACCAGATTTCCCGTGCCGCCCAAACGAAGAGAGTGCATGCTGATGCATCATCTTCGGGTGTGTTCATTACAAAGAACTGTTTCTCAGTATCCTCCGCATCATTGGTATTTGATACCGGATCAGGATCCCAGATATGTAAGATGTTACATAGGGCTACAAAAGGGTAGAAAAACTGAGAACGGGTAATAAGTTTCATGAGACAGAAAACGGGGCAAGTGTTGCAGCCAAGTCTGTCGGTCACTGTCACCCTGTATTACCGATACATTGATTCTGAACGAATGTTATTAGATACCGAACCTGATATACAAAATCATATCCGTCTCTTTATTAGTAAAGAAACGATAAAATTTTGTATTGTTGGATAATGTTTTGAACATTTCCTATATCAAAAGTTGATCAGTTCAGGCACGTTATCTAAAAGCATTAATGTTCTAAATCAAACTACAGTTCTTAGTATACAGAACACACACAAGAGGAAGAGTTCAGAAATGAACGGATTCTTCTTGAGGTATTGTAGACTAGGTCGGATCAATGTGACCCGACTAGTTAGAGTTACATAAAGATGCATATTTAAATTAGTTTGAATTTACATCTTGTGAAACTCGCCAGTCATGTCACAAAGATAAGATGACCATAGCTCCGTTTACTGGAAACAGAGAAAGAGTTAGTGAACTCTTGGGATGATACATGTTGATGTATGTTAGGTCCCCTGTCTACACATACCAAGACCGGTTCTTTTTACTTCATTACATTCTCTGATAATCTTTCGAGATTCAGACCTATGTTCCTGTTGAAACACAAGTCCGAACCTTTTAAGATATTCACAGAATATAAGTTAGAAGTAGAGAACCAAAATATGGGTATAAGTATTATGTCCTTTGATGAGATCAAGGAGGAGAATACTTGAGCACGGAAATCCTGGACTATTCTAAAGGAGAATGAGATTCTCTCTCAGCATTACTCCTCCGTATACACCATTGCACGATGGTATATCGGGGCGGAGCAGATACACCCTAATTGATATGGTGTGCTCTATGATGAGTACTACTGAGTTATCTATTTCCTTTGGGGGTTATGCACTTGAGAAGCTGCATACCTATTGAATAAGGTTTGAATCAAATCAGTTGCCTACCACTTCATATTTGATATGATAAGGGAAGCGCCCATCTCTTAAGTTAGTTAAGATTTGGGGTTGTCCGGGCTATGTCTAAAAGCAAAATTCGGACAAGCTCGAGGTAAGGTCTGTAATGTAGAACTGGAAAGGTTCCAGCTATACAAACTGCAGCTGATGATTTGATAGAACCAAAGGATTCAGTAGATTCCAATGAACCTCAGCCTCTCCGCCGATCTAGTAGGGTTCCTCACCCACCTGAGAGATACTTCGGTTGCTCTATGACAGTGGGAGCGAGGATTGCATCATGAGATGATGACCCAACTAGTTTCGAGCTGGCCATCAGGAGTAAGACTCTGTAAGAATGGCTGGATGCTTAGTGATCTGAGATGGAATCCTTATACACCAACAAAGTATGGACTTTGGTTGCTATATCTGAAGGGTTAAATCCCCATCTGGAGCAAGTATATCTTGAGAAGATTACTTGGTGTAGATGGAAAAGTTGAGACTTTCAAAGCTAGACTTGTTAAAGGTTTTCGTCATTGACCAGGCATGGATAATGATGAAACCTTTTCCAGTACCTATGCTTAAGTCCATCCAGATACTACTTGCCACGGCTACATACCATGACTACGATATCTGGCGGTTGGGTGTCATGACTGCTTTTCTAAATACTGATTTAGAAGAGTGCGTCTATAAGTACACAGCCAGAGGGCCTCGTAGACAGTGGGAGCAGCGGAAACGTGTGCAAGATGCTTTATAGGATAAAGCAGGCATCGCGGAGTTGGAACATCTATTTTGATGGATTAGTCAAGGAAGTTGACATCATCAAAATGGTAGATGAACCTTGTATATACAAAAAGGTAGTAGGGAGTATGGTGGTGATCCTCGTAGAGTACGTGGATGACATACTCATGATAGGGAAGGAGTTTCCTATGCTACGCTCGGTCAATCTCCGCTTATCACAAGGATTCTCCAGATAGGATCAATGTGATACCTCCTCCATCCTGAGTTTTCATCTATGAGATAGATGTTATTTGGGTGTTAGTATACTCACTAGTTGTAGTGAGATGGTATCAATCGATCCTGGGGAGAATCACTGGAAGGGTTCCAGGGTGATAAAGACGACTGAATGTCAGTCGCAGGCATTGTCTTTACCCTCAGTAAAGGGACGGTATGTTGGAAGAGTTCCAAGCTAGATACCGTGGCATACTAGACGATAAAGGCTGGATACATCGCTACTTAAGATGCTACCAAAGAGGCTGTTTGGATGTATATTAGTTCATGAGATGAACTTAGTTCCTACCATTGTGTGACAATGGAGTTGTGGCTTATGCCAGGAACCCCCGGTCCCATCAGTGATCCAGACTTATTCTAAGGCAGTATCGCCAGATCATGGAGATAGTTGATCTCCAGGATGATCAAGGTTGGGAGAGCAGACCCAGAGGTTAACACGACGGATCCACTCACGAAGGCCTATTCCCAGAGAGAGACTTTTATGGGATGGTTGAGTATGAGATACTACAACCACTCCTACAGATGGCCCTAGTGCAAGTGGGAGATTGTTAGTTATATGTATGCCCTAGAGGCCATTACTGTACATTGGATGTATATTGTAGTGGATGCTGCGACGTATATAGGGAGGACTTTCTTGCTCGACATGATAGTATGCTATCTGGTTGATCTTTACCTTAACGTGTACGTTGATTGTCTCTCTGTTACATGTTGGTAAAGCCCTTAGGATGTGTACTTGACTACCAGGACTATGATGCGGATCATACTAGTGGGGACATGGTAGTCCATAAGTACATCCTTCAAAGTCCCTAGTCGTGGGTGTATCGAGATGGGGCATCGATATACCAGAGTAGACTAGCGTGTACCTTCTCGACCCATACTGATGGGCGATGGATGATCCCATATCCATCGGTGTTTGACATCAGAGATGATATACGGGTGCTCAGTAGAGACTGGGTACACTGGACGGACTCGCCGAGAACTCCCAGATGGTATTATACCTCACGTCAGATGGCAGTTCTCAGGTGACACTGATACAGAGTAGTCTGTAGACCCGAGATCGTCATAGAGTCTTGTGTGGTTCCCACTGTGCTTTGATTTCCATCTTACCACGTTCAAGAGGGCGTGCAAAACGGTGGTTTTTGGGTACAGTCCCGAGTCACATGGAGGCAATGAGCGATAGGAGGGGATTCGTCTCTCCCGGTATAGGGAGTTGATGTTGCACTGTGTTCGATTGGCTATAACAGGAAATCCCTGGCTAGGGTTGTTGAGATTTACTGGTAAGTATTACCAGTAGTTTCTCGAATTGTTATAGACCTCATATCGACACGACTTATCGAGCTATTGGGGTCTGACGTTTACCACCCCTAGGCAAGATATGCGACATATCAGACGATCAGACCGGACTGTACGGTAGTGTTACTGGTTGGATTCACCGGAGTGTGAGCGGGCTTGCTCGTCGATCTTCTGATCGCTCAATACCCGGGTGGCCGTTACGTTTAGCAGACCGCTTGCGGCTTGTGGGTGTTTGATATGATCATCATCTGCTGCCGGCGTATTGACGAGTCTTTAGAGTCCTACACAGAGGTTTCCTGGCTCAAGCGAAACGAAATAGGAGCGCATATGAGATATGTGCAGGACCGAGAATAATACCAGTATGTGATACTGTATTCAATTCTCGCGATATGTGACATTGATCGGTTATATGCGATATAGCCGGGTTATCGGATCAAGTGTTGATTCGGTAAGTTGTTACTGTTGATACTAGCCGGTTATATGCGATATGACCGGATCATTGAATCAAGTGTTGATTTAATGATTTAATGCATAATTATGTATTTGATAT
Source organism: Agapanthus africanus (assembly GCA_030015575.1). NCBI lineage: Eukaryota > Viridiplantae > Streptophyta > Magnoliopsida > Asparagales > Amaryllidaceae > Agapanthus > Agapanthus africanus. Next base: position 338,646,972 of record JASDDO010000014.1, read on the forward strand.
ATTACTTTGCATTAACTAGTATTGGTTCATTTAAAATGGATTTTTTCACTCGGGTGTGCGCATTGCATATGCGATATGATTTTGTGCACTTGCTTGTATCATGTTTGATGGTACATGCCTTATTTGTTAAGTGTATAGAATTAAACCTTGGTTAATGGAATGGTTAGGGTTTACTATTTGATTATTCATTTTCATTCATTTGTTTATTCTTTTTGGAAAAGAAAAAGAGCATGATAAAATGGTGGCATTTTTGTTTTGTTCATGAAGTTTCTTGAACACTTTGACTTTGTAACCCTTTTGTCTCATGCTTAAACCTAACCACTTCATTTAACCCTAATTAGTTCTCTACACTTAACCATGGTCATGTTATGATAAGTTTGGATATTCTTTTCTTTTTTGAATTAACTTATCATAACTTTCTTCTTCTTCTTCTTCATATCTATCATGAAGAAAGCTTAGGTCATCAATGGTGATTGATGATATAGAGTGAGAAATCCAATTCTAAATTGAACCCACTTCCTATTTCTTCATCCTCTACCTCTTGCCAAGTAGTAGAGTGTGTTTCCTTCACAAGTTTTCATGACTTGGTGAAGTTTGGAGCTTGATCTTGCGATGCCTCGACGTAGATCATCTTCGGCATGAACATCGACGACCTAGCTTGCCCATTCTCCGACGAAGCCGACACTAGAGCCCGGGAACTCATTTGGACAGCGAGGGGACTTCGTTGCGGAGCTATGGAGGTGGAGAACCGGATCTACAAAGGTTGTATTTCCGTATTCTTTTAGTTAAGTGTTAACTAGTTTATATTTTCGCCTAGATTTCTAGCCAACGATCCGTACACTAGGGTTTCTCGGCACCGTAATTTTTGAAATTGGCATGGTTGATGCCTTGTGAGACCTCTTGAGAGTGCCTAGGAACCCTACAAGAAGATCCACCCGAGTACCCTAATCCAAGCTACACCTCAAGACTTGAGGTAACTTTGTTTCTCTAGTTGCTAACCAAAGTAACTAAAATGATGTAGAGTTAGGTTTTGGAGTGTTTAGTTTATCCTAATCCATGGTCTCAACTCATGAGTGGTAGGATTAGGGTTTGAAGAAGGAGTGCACTTGAGGAGAGAGAAGGTGGAGATGATAATGAGAATGAAAAGCTTCTCACTTGAATATATGAAACATAATGAATTATCAAATAAATGAATATAAATGATTATTCACCATGCTTCATTAATTCAATAAGAGTGATTCACTATTTGAGTCATTAAGCAATAAATGATGCATTAATGACATAGTGAATCACACTAATGAGTCACAATTTGCATTAAATGAAAATGCCACCTTAACCTCCTTAGTCACCCTCCTTCTAGAAGCTTCTCGGAAAATTACGAGAACGCCCCTCGCATCCGTGAAAACACGGAAAAACTATAGACTGTATAAATCCAATAACCCGATACTAGAATCTGGCTTAAACCAAAGCCAGCTAGTAAAAACCGTCCGAATGTCGTACGTGCGTTTAAACACGTATGCGTCCGAACCCTTTGTCGTAAAACCGTACGACCTCTATATCATTTCGCCTGGAGTTGGGAAAACTCTGTGTGGGACTCTAAAGACTCGACTACTACGCTGGCAGTGGGTTTAACCACAGACCGCAAGCGGCACTAGCTGTACGTAACGGTCCCCAAGTAGATGTCGATAAGAAGGCTGGTGAGGATACCCATCCGAACTCCTACTGAGCCTGTGCGTGACAATATCCGTGCAGTCCGGTCTGTTCGTCTAAGAGTATCGCATGTATGGTCTAGGGAGGTGGTAAACGTCAGACCCCTAATAACCATACAAGTCGTGTCGGTATGGCTCTATCACCATCCGAGAATCTACTGATCAATCTATCAGTAATTCTCAATCAGCCCTGGTCAGGGACTTATGGTAACGACCAACCGATTACTGTACGATATCAACTCCCTATACGGGGAGAGACGAATGCCTAACAGTCACTCACTGCCTCCACGTGGCTCGGGACTGTGCCCAACTAAAACCTGTTTGCACGACTCCTTTGAACCGTGGTAGGGTAGTAATCAAAGCACAGTGGGAACTCACAGAGACAAATGACGACTTTAAGTCAACGGACTATCTGCACACATGTCACCTGAGAACTGCTATCTGACGTTAGGTATAAATACCATCCAGTCAGTTCTCGGCGAGTCCTGTCCGGTGTACTCACACCCAGTGAGCATCTGTATACAATCTTAGGTGCACTCCACCAATGGCTGCGGGACCAATCCATCGCCCTTCCTCAGGGTCTAGATATGTATACACCAGTCTACTCTGGAGTATCGATGCCCAGTCTCGATACTCCTGCGACCAGGGACATCTAAGGATGTGCCTATTGACTATCCAGCTCCCATTAGTATGACTGCCATCACAACGCCGGTAGTCAGGCAAACATCCTGAGGGCTTTATCAACATGTATATATATATGAATACTACCCAAAATATATCAAATGTTAAGATAAAGACAAACCAAATAGCGTACTATTATATTAAGCAAGACTGTTATGTACATACATATCCCAGTATCCTATACAATGAAGCCCTCTAGGGCATATATATCCAACAATCTCCCACTTGCACTAGGGCCTATTATTGGCGCAATGAGTACCCACTGTCTTCACTATATCCAGTTGCTGGAGTACCGCATACCCAACATCTCAAACAGCCTTTCGAACTGAACTTGAGAGATGGCCTTTGTGAATGGATCTGCCGTGTTGTCTTTTGTATCCACTCTCCGTATCTCGATCTCCCGACGATCAACGATCTCCCTGATCAGGTGAAAACGCCTTAAGATATGCCTGGATTTCTGATGGGACCTGGGTTCCTTTGCTAATGCTACGGCCCCATTGTTATCACAATACAAAGGTATTGGATTGGCAATGGACGGAACCACCTGAAGTTCAGAAATGAACTTCCTCATCCAGACAGCCTCTTTTGCGGCTTCACTAGCAGCTATATACTCAGCCTCCATAGTTGAGTCTGCGACGGTATCCTGTTTGGAACTCTTCCAACATACCGCCCCTCCATTGAGGGTAAACACAAAACCCGAAATGGATTTAGAATCATCTTTGTCACTTTGGAAGCCGGAGTCGGTAAAAGCCCTTACCTGGAGGTCCCTATTACCGTAAATCAAGAACATCTCCTTAGTCCTTCTCAGGTACTTGAGAATGTTCTTTACCGCTATCCAATGTTTCTCACCTGGGTCAGACTGATACCTGCTTACCACACCAAGTGAAGCTACATCCGGTCTTGTACATAACATCGCATACATTATGGATCCTCCCGCCGAAGCGTAGGGTAAAATGCTCATGCGATCTCTCTCTTCATCAGTCTTTGGAGACATCTCTTTGGAGAGGGTGATCCCATGACAAGCGGGCATTTTACCGCGCTTGGAATCTTCCATACTAAACCTCTTTAGTATAGTGTCTATATACCTGGACTGTGAAAGTCCCAACATTCTATTAGATCTATCACGATAGATCTTAATGCCCAAAATGTAGGTTGCATCACCCAAGTCTTTCATGGAGAATTTCTGTGACAAGAAGAGCTTTACTGATTGTAGCATAGGGACATCATTCCCTATCAGTAGTATGTCGTCGACGTACAAAACGAGGAAGACTACTGCCCCTTCTACAATTTTCCTATAAATACATAGTTCATCTACATTTTTGATAAAGTCAAACTCTTTGACTGTCTCATTAAAGCAGATGTTCCAACTTCGCGATGCTTGCTTTAATCCATAAATGGATTTAAGCAACCTGCACACTCTTCCGCTGCTCCCACTGTCTAAGAAACCTTATGGTTGATCCATGTAAACACTCTCTTCTAAATGTCCATTTAGAAAAGCTGTTTTAACGTCCATCTGCCAGATTTCATAGTCATGGAAGGCAGCAATGGCAAGCAGGATCCGAATGGATTTAAGCATAGCTACAGGTGAAAAGGTTTCATCATAGTCCAGTCCCGGTCTTTGACGAAAACCTTTTGCAACGAGTCTAGCTTTGTAGGTTTCCACTTGTCCAAGTGCACCAATCTTCTTTTTGAAGATCCATTTGTATCCAACTGGTTTTACCCCAGGAGGAGCAACTTCTAAAGTCCATACTTTATTGGTGTACATGGATTCCATTTCGGATCTCATAGCATCCAGCCACTTCATCGAGTCAATACTCGTGATAGCCTGCTGAAAACTAGTAGGCTCATCATCATCGATGATGCAATCCTCTCGATCCCCATCTAGAAGAAAACCATAGTATCTCTCTGGAGGATGAGAAAGCCTACTAGATCTGCGGAGTGGCGTTGGTTCGTCATGTTCTATTGAAATCTGAGGTTCTTCTAAGTCCTCGGTAGCAGTTTGAGGTTCTGGAATTTCTTCCAGCTCTACCGCGCTCCCACTAATTTCTTTTGTAAGAAATTCGCTCTCTAAGAAGACAATGTGGCGAGCGACAAACACCTTTTGTTCTTCAGTGTGGTAGACCATGTACCCCCTTGAATGTTTGGGGTATCCTACAAACTTGCACAAAACCAATCGTGACTCGAGCTTGTCCGGTTTATGCTTTTTAACATATGCCGAACACCCCCATATCTTGATATACTTAAGATATGGTCTCTTCCCGCTCCATATTTCATATGGAGTGGTAGGCACAGACTTAGTTGGAACTCTATTCACTTAGTTGGAACTCTATTCAATAAGTATGCCGCTGATTCTAGAGCAAATCCCCAGAAGGAAAGTGGTAACTCAGCACTACTCATCATTGAACGCACCATATCAAATAGCGTGCGATTCCTCCTTTCTGATACACCATTATGCTGAGGTGTATAAGGCGGAGTAAGCTGAGAGAGAATTCCATTCTCTTTTAAGTATTCAAGGAAACTGGTACTTAAGTATTCTCCACCTCGATCAGATCAAAATGTCTTGATGCTTTTACCAGTTTGTTTCTCTACTTCATTTTTATACTCCTTAAACTTCTCAAAGGTCTCTGATTTATGTTTCATTAAGAACACATGTCCATACCTAAAGAAGTCATTAGTAAAAGTGATGAAGTAGGAGTGACCGCTTCGCGCATGCGTAGACATTGGACCACATACATCACTGTGTACAAGTCCCAAGAGTTCAGTAGCTCTTGCTCCGTGTCCGGAGAATGGAGATTTGGTCATTTTTCCTTTGATACATGATTGACAAGTTGCATATGATGAATATTCAAACGGATCTAGATATCCATCTTTATGTAACTTAGTCAACCTTGTTTCGTTTATATGACCAAGTCTACAATGCCATAAGAAGGCTTGATATGAATCTGGAGCCTTTCTTTTAAGTGTGTTTTGAATATTGAAAATTCGAGGTTGATTAAGTATGTATATGCCGTTTTCCAGTGTGCCATACCCAATCAGTTCTTGATTTAGGAGAATGTTCATGACATTACTTTCAAGCGCAAAATTATATCCTTCATTAGACAACAAAGATACTGATATAATATTACACAGCATACCGGGAATACAAAAACAGCTGTACAACACCAAAATGTGCCCACTAGTCAACCCTAGGTGATACTCCCCTATTGCAACAGCATCTACATGCATTCCATTGCCCATCCGGAGAGTCATATCACCTGCCCCCAGTACTCTACTATTTCTCAGATCCTGCAATGAATTACACATGTGAGTACCAGAACCGGTATCAAGTACCCATGAAGTAGAGTTTACTGAAAGACAATTTTCGATTACGAACACACCTGAAGCAGAAGCAACCGCTTGCTTCGTGTCCTTTGCCTTGAAGGCCATACAGTCCTTCTTCCAGTGCCCTTACTTGTGACAATAATGGCATTCGTTTATATCCGCTTTCACCCTTCCTGCCTTGTTCTTTCCCTGCACCTTCTTGACCCCACCCTTCGGTTTGGTGGCTTTCATCTTCTTCTTCCCTTTAGCTTTCGCTTTAGATTTAGAAGAGGATGATTGGCCAACATACAAAACGGGGGTCTTCTCCTTTTTCAAGGAGGTCTTTGCTACCCTCAACATGTTGAGGAGCTTTGGAAGATCAGCTTCCATTTCGTGCATGTTGAAGCTAAGCACGAACTGAGAGAAGGTGTGGGGAAAGGACTGCAAAATCAAGTCGATATACAAATCATTCTCTAGCACGCATCCCAGGTTTGCGAGTTTCTCAATGAGGCTGATCATTTTGAGGACGTGCTCTCCTACAGGTGATTCTGGAGCTAACCTCATCTGGAAGAGTTTCCTTGAGGTCTCGTACCTTGCGATACGGGAGTGTTCTCCATATAATTCCTTTACATGGAGAAAGATGGATACAATATCCATACTTCCGTGCTGTTTCTGGAGTTCATTGTTCATGGACATCAGCGCGATACACTTAGCTCGCTCACAATCCAGATCCCAAGCTTTGCGAACTTCCTTGTCCACAACTGAGGAATCTGGTCCAGGGATAAGGGGAGGAACAGTGGTGGTAACATATGCTATTTTGTCATAAGTCAGTGCAATGTTGACGTTCCTTAGTCAATCTTTATAGTTCTGTCCGGTCAGTATATTTTTCTCAAGTAATAGTTTTAGTCCTGTCATGGTAGCTGCTAGAGAGAGAGAAAAGAAAACACTCAGCATATGCTTCTTGCAAGTTTAGATTGGTTATTAGTTTATCTAAACAGGATGGCTCCCACTGTTCCCTCAAATCCTTCTTCAAAACCTAAAAGAAGAACTAGTCAGGATTTAATCACATGTTACAATACTTGCTTAACCTTTCAGCTAGGCTGGCGTTGGTACTTCGAGGGAGGTTTTCCAACGCTTTCGCGAAGTTCCTTAATTAAATAACCTCTTTTCCCTGGAGGCATTGCCCCTCTAACACCTTTCTGGACACCTACTTGGTTTATAGCATTGATTGTTAAGTGAGAATGTTTCCCGAGAGTAATCCTACTCATCAGTGGGATCGGGATCCAACTATCATTGCATGATGTACTAGATGGAAGCCACTCTAGTCACCACACTCCAGAAGGTATGCTAAATCTGCAAGTTTCCTTTATGTTTGAAACTCCCGATATGATTTTTTATACCCCAAGCTCTTATAGACCTTGACGTAGGCCAACAAGTCATAAGACGCAAGTCAAGTTCTACCCGTCGTTGTCCTGATTAATTTAGGTACATCGTACATGCCCTTGACGTAGGCCAACAAGGCTGTACGTCTGTCCTATACTAATTCATCTATCTATGCAACAAATAAGCAAGCCACACTGCTACCATCCACTATGCCTTGACGTAGGCCAACAAGCATAGCATGAATACGATGTGCTGTCTATTTGAAACGACGGAGGGTTACGGCTGGTTTTTGGTAAAAAACCGTTAACGTAATGAACTTGATTTGATCGAAGGAACCAGGATAGCTTTTATTAAAAGGAGTGGTTTAAGCTCCGCATTTAAATTTTGCTTTTTCAAGAAAACCGAGTGGTTTTTAGAAATTGTTCCAACGATTCAGTTTAGGTTTTATTTTTCTTTGCATTAAAAAATAATGCGTCCCATCTTTAACCTATCATTACAGATAACAACGAAAATACAACGTCCTCTTATATCATCCGCATTCGCCACGGGGTCCCGTCATCACCCGTTAGGTTACTTAACTAACGGCAGAGCGGGGACTGGGCTAGCGCGGGTGTAAAACATAAGTGACGTCTAAATAGCTATCATATATAGATATTGTACATTCGTCAGTGTAACACCTTAGATTGTGTTTTGTAGCTAATTATATTTTAATATGTGATTTTTAATAAAAAGTTTACCAAATTAAGTTTTAAATATTTTATCCTATTTAATGTGTATTTTATTAGAATTTTGTTAGGCGCACACACACTTGTGCATGATAACTTGGGTGTAATTTGGGGTTTAGCCATGATTTACTACATGGTAAACTAACCATTTCTCCCTAATCTAGTTTTATGTTTGTTTAAGTGTCATGATAGTTTTAAAAAGTGAAAATGAATTTAAAATGGAATTTTTGAATTTGGTTGACTTTGGGAGAGAGAGAGTGAGCATGGGCATCATGGCATGAGCCATGCCTCATTTAATGAGGAGAGAGAGAGTGAGAAGGGGGTCTTTCTTTTGTTGTTCTCATTTTCTTCTCTCATTTCCCTTTTGCTCTCATTCCCTCACTCTCACAACACAAACACACACACACACACTCATCCATCAGCAAGCAACAGCAACATCAACTACAACAGCAGCAACAACAACAACAACAACATCAACTTCAGCAGCTGTAGCAGCAGCAGCCCAGCACTTGCAGCAGCTCCTTTCACCTTTTCACCTGCTTCTTGGGGGCCTTTAGGGTATAACTCTTGAACCCAATTCCCCTTTTTGCCTAGTTGTGTGATTGTTGGCTTCGGTTTGTGTTAAATTTCTAGTTTAGTGCTAGTTTAGGTGTTTTGTGTGGAATTTTGGTTGGAATGTGTTGGAATTGGTTAACCTAGCTCATTGTAGTGTTGTTAGGTCACCTCAACTGAGATTCAACCCAGGTTTCACAAAAATACCATAGATTTTCCATATTGTGCAAATCGGTGTTTTTAAAGTGATATTTGTGACATCTGGAATCTGCTTGTGACCCAATGCCTTCAGGGTAAAATTGAGAAAACTGGGACATGATACCTAGGTTTAGATCACACCACGAGAGTACGAACCCACCCCTCCCTAACCTGGCCGCCAATTTCCTCATTTTGGCCACAAATTGCGGCCCAGAGGGGGACTGGGGTGTTGGGGTTTTTGTGTAGGGTTCTCTGCAGTGTTTTCTAGGTCTTTGGCATGTCTAGTTTTGTGATATCTTACCTGTAGGAAAATCTGGGGTCATATGTCGTTTTTGGTGTCCGTTGTGTTTGCGCGATACGCGCGATACGTGAGTGGGTTCCGTGATCCAGCATATTGCGGCGTGTCGCGATGGTTTTATACGCGTATACAAACGATTCAGCGTATCGTGCACACGCGCGTTTAGTTCGCGACGCGAGTTTCTCGTTTGGTTCGATGTCGCGTTTCGCGGAATATTTTGGCTTATATATGATTTCCATGTCGTATTTGCAGGTTTGCAGGCAGGGACTACGGACACGGCTACAGGGGGAGCAGATGGTAGGATTCACCTAGCGTGGAGTGTAGGTGAGTAGATTTAACATCTACAGGGGAATCGCCCGCATGGCGTTATGCGTCTGGGCTAGGATTCAATACCTGTCGCACATTCTACGTCATTGTAGAATTGCGCCTTTACTTTATCTGCTTGATATAGTTATATACTGTGACTAGCAGCCGTAGGACACTGCACACATTATTGACGGTTCATGTTGCACGAGCACGGATTGTATGCTACACACACACCGTCAATAATTGCCATGTCACACACTACCCCTTATAGCTACTATTGCTTACCACACTTGACATCTATCTCATCGTATACCTGTAGTGTATTTTACCTTTAGTGATGGTATATATACACCTTGCGATACAGCTACAGGTATACCATGCATATATCTTAGTTATACCGGGAGGGATTTCCTACATATGTTACTTATACCCAGGGGGTATAAGACATCAGTTCCTATAGGTAGATACCTGTGCATTGCTACACCTGTATGTTACACACATATTCAGTTGCAGATACCTATTTACTTTTACTGATGTCACTTAGCTGTATCATCTTGATTTCGCATACATCTGGTTCAGCTATATACTTTTGTTTACCTGCTCGCATTCAGATATATCGCATATATTCATTCCTGGATTTGCGCATTGTTTATTTGGATTTTATATGATATTTTCGGGATTTGGGAACCGCGGGGGTTCATGAATTTATGCATACATGGAACAACCCGGTTTCCTTGATATGATATTTGCGCGTCCCCCATGAGTTTTATCGGTGCTGATTATATGCTCCATACGAGGTGTAGTTGCCGTATGAGAGTACATGGTGGGGCCCGGTATGGTTCCCCTCGGCAAGAAGATCGATGGGTTTGCCGATTGAGCCTGGAGGCGGGCGAGTACCTACCGGTGATTGGTTGGACCTGGCAGTTGTCCGGAGGATACTGGCCAGAGTCGAGAGATAGATGCTGGATGATCTGTACTGTCGGGGCCGAGGGCCGACACCGCAGACGGACCCCGTGGGCCAATCCGGACTGACGGAGCCCGATATACGAGGATTTCTGTGTCGATGCATGGCACACTGTTTTCATGATATTTCTTTAACCCCTTTTGTATATATAACAGGGGATTTAGCCGTTGTTATATATACCCTTACACCAATATTAGTGGAATGGGACGCTAATATATGTGTATTGCCCCCATCATACTTATTTCTATGTATTTACCTTTAGGATGTTAGATTCTTACTCGAGATTCGACTTGGGATATAGGTGATTCATTGACATTGGATATTGGATATGAATGAGACTGTTGAATTGTACATTTGAGATATAGGAGAGCTATTCGATATTGTACATTGAGGTGATGTGAGACTTATATGTTGTGAGAGCCCAATGTGGGGGCTGATTTGAGGATTTGGGATTTGAGTGTCTTGATGGATTGTGCTCCTGCCACGATGTCAGGTTTCCGTGGTAATGACATATTCCACCCTATACCTCACCCTTACCTATTTTTATGCACAGATTCATATAGTGGTAGTACCTATTAGTGTACCCTTATGATAGTTGCATATTTACATTCTCATATCCTTTTTGCATGGTCATTGCATATTATTGTTATGTTACTATTGCTTCACATATTGATTGTACCTGCTAGTGTACTTACCTTTATTCAGCATTTGCATGACATGGTATTACTGTAATCACATATCTTAGATTCATGCTGTACGTGCATTCCTGCGATTACCTGCATATGTTTTATACTATTCACGAGTTGGCAACTCATCCCCGTTGTGCCACAGGTGTTTCAGGTTGTTCCCCAGAGTAGTCGAGGCAGGCTATTTCTCTATTCCGCTTTCAGCTACTATCTTTTGCCACAGATACCGCATCAGCTCACAGTTTACCGTTTTGCTTAGGTGGGTTAGATGGTTATCTGTATTTCATATTGTACATTCGTTGTATTTTGTACTCTCCATCTACTATTGTATTGTTGACTTAGAGACTTGGTGAGGACGACATGTGTATTATTGTGGATTTGATGTCTTTTATATACAGCTTCTCTCTACTGTCTTTATTTCTTCGCTACGGCGTCGTATATTTGTATTGTATTCATCTTGGTTGGTTTTTACAAAAAGGGGTGTTGCTAAAATTTTAAAGAAGGAAAGTAAGACTTTTAAAGAATTTGGGTTGCGATTTCAAACGTTTCAAAACTTATATTATCTTTTCCGTATTTTATGGTTTATACTTCTGGGTTTTGGCTTTCTTTTGCTATGTTACGTCTTAGGGCGTTGCGTAGTATTAGGGCCGTCACGGGCCAATTTTGGGTCGTGACAAAGTTGGTATCAGAGCGCTAGGTTTTACCTTTCGGCGTGTAGGATGACCTTAGTATGATGGAGTAGGTAGCTTAAGCAGAGTAACGTAGTGTGTGTATGTCTGCAGCATACCCACGATGCGGTACTTCGCCTAAAGTGACCTAAGTACAATTTGTTTGACATTCCTTCCTTGATGATTCATATCCTTGAGATTCGATTTCCTTATCCCTATCGAATCTTATCTTATATCTATTTATAGCCTTGCCGCCGATGACTATGGGGACTCAGAGTGACGCAGCGAGGGCCGAGGTCAGAGTTGGCTCGGGTGAGACGAGTACTGACCAGGATGTCACTCTAGTCGCACAGGTGCAGACGGATCAGCCTACGACCTATGCTATGGATAGAATTTTAGTAGAGATGCAGAACTTCCGCCAGACGATGAGTTCTTTGGTTGATGTCGTTCGGGAGCTACGACATGAGGTTGTCACCCCTGTCACTCAGTTGTTGCTTACGGTCAGCATGCAGCAGTCCGTCACCTACATAGCACCAGTGGTTGCAGCTCCAGTTGACGAGACGCATATTTCAGAGGCTCAGAGAGTTCCAGGACAGTGGAGGACTCGTACCAGCGTACCAGCCCAGAGACAGAGGTTTGGTCATCGAGACAGATTTCGTGGCCACCACGGGAGTAGCAGAGGCTTAGGACGAGGACAGTCGTTCAGCTCTTATCCCCAGGATGGTCAGCAGTCAGCGCGTGGATGTTTTCGATGCGGGAGCCTTCAGCACTTCGTCAGGGATTGTTCTTTGTCACCTCGTCAGGATCGTTTTCAGAGAGGCCGTGGACGTGAAAGATTCGCTCAGAGGGCTCAGTCTACCAGAGGAGTTCATCCAGCTGCGAGTAGAGAGCAGACGTGGGAGTTTGCTTCTACTCATCGGGACACGCAGACGTCCAATGTGGAGTTTTCAGGTATCTTTATTTATATGTTCTTTTGATGTATTCGTTTGTTTTTCATGCTTGTACCGTGGTTGGGTAGATTAGTCGTAGTTGTGTTAACTTCTGTCAGCGATTCTTTTGTTGCGCGACACGTATTTCAGTTTTGTGCCAATTGGATGGGAGATAGAGATTCGTCCGTCGTTTTGATCCTTCTAGAGATGTTGGATTTGACGTTCTCCTGGGCACAGATTGGTTAATTGCGTGCTAGGCGTCTGTGGACTACCGCGAGGAAACAGTCAGGGTTGTTTTCCAGGCAAGTCAGTTCTTGTTGTGCCGGCGGATAGTTGTGCCGCCTCTCACAGCTTGAATTCAGCCTTTTTCGCTAGACGGCTTCTGAGGAGATGTCGTGGATTCTTGGCGTTCATTCGTGATACCGGAGCCACAGTGGGATTGTTGGACCGGGTTCCTTTCGTGCGAGAGTTTTTCCGACGTTGTTCCGGATGAGCCGGCGAAGCTTGGGAGCTAAAAGATCAGCTGCAGAGTTTTGGTTTGGGGAGTTTTGTGCGTCTGAGTGTTTCGCTTTTGGAAGCTCCTATTTCTGTTCGTCGAGGAGGAAGACGGCAGTTTAGGGTTGCGTATCGACGGATCGTCAATTGAACCGGCTTACGGTGCGGATAGGTATCCTTCACCTCACCGTGACGATTTCTTCGATCAGCTCCAGAGTGCGAGACATTTTCTAAGTGTGTTTGGGATCAGGTCATCATTATCGCGGATTCGGGATGATGGCATTCCGAAGACTGCCTTATGCGTGCTACGGGCTTTGTGTGTATCAGTGAGTCGTTGGATTCCCTGATGCCCTAGCAGCATTCGTAGATATGATGAACCGGATTTCTGCAGGCCGTTCCTCGACCAGTTTTTGTTGTCTTATTTACGACACTCTGGTCTACTTAATTTGTCTTGAGGGACAGGAGTAACACTTGGGAATTTGTTATGCAGATACTGGGAGAGCCCCAGCAGTTTGCTAAATTCTCTGAGTATTTCTTCAGGCTTGTTTTGTGTTGACTCCTAGGTCTTGTAGTCACGGGAGACGGCTTCGTATGGTTCCGAGGGAGATCGTGGCCGTACAGCTTAGGCCCAGACTTGTGTGCAGGACGGAGATCCGCAGATGGTTGGTCTTAGCAGGTTTTTACCGCCGTTTCGTGCAGGATTGTTAGAGTAGTGCTGCACCGTTGACTGAATTGACCAGTATGGAGGTTTCTTTTCTTTGGACTGAGGCATGTGTACGGAGTTTTCAGCAGTTGAAGATTCAGTTAACAACTGCATCAGTCTTTCTTTGCTTTTGGTTCGGGCAACCTTGTTGTTTAACTGTAATGTTTCTTGAGTGGGCTCGAGTGTGTACTGAGGTGACACTATGGAGTTATCGCTTTTGCTTCCCTACATTTGGAGGAGGTACGAGAAGGATATTCCACTCCTGATCTGGAGACGGCCGCGGTGGTTTTGCGTTGGAGATTTGGGGACACTACTTGTTTGAGAGTCACGTCAGATTTTCACGGACCACCAGAGCTTAATGTACATCTTCCTGCAGCGGATTTTGATTGTTGTGATAGTCTTCTGCAGATTTACAGTTCTTGTGTGATCGTTGAGTACAGCTTTAGTTCGTCTCTATGGAGGGGACAGCTTGCTCATGTCCGCGCCCGACCACTTTCCTTAAATCGTTTTCGCGAGACACTGCCCGCCGATACTCGTTCGTCAGTGATACTCGAGCATACTCGGCTAGGTATTGATTCGGAGACCTTGATTGTGACAATGATGTGCTAAGTTAGGGACGCGTTTGTGTACCTGGTTTCATCAGGTAGAGACGTGCAATCCTAGAGTAAGCACATCAGTCAACTCTTAGTATTCATTCAAGTTCCACCAGCTTTGGCGTGATTTGTGAGATAGTTACGAGTGGACAGGGATGTAAAGAGAAGTTTCAGGTTTTGTTTCAAGGTGTCTGTCTTGTTGTGTGCTTGAGTCGAGCATCTGAGGCCGGCTGGAGAGTTGCAATCTTTTACCGTTCCGAAGTAGGAGTGGAAGCAGATCTCCACGAATTTCGTTATGGTTTCTACCCAAGTTTGGTCAGGGTGTGACTCCATTCGGATTCTTGTCTTCCGGTTTTACTCAGTTTGCTCAGTTGTTCTGTGTTAAGTTGTGTGTTTGTCTTGTTTGTCGTCAGCAGTTGGGATCGTCACTCGCCATCGTTAGGGTTCTCCTTCGATAGCTGTTATCAGGGGACACTCCAATTGGCCACCTTTAAGTTTAGGGGTTGGGTCGTGTCGATCACCAGTCTGTTGTTTTTCTGACTCTGTGTGAGTAGGACCTTGGACCCTAGCTAGTCTAGAGACTTCGGAGTTAGTCCAGCTGTGTTAGGTCAGGATGGGAATTGTCCATTGCGAACTGAGGTCTTATGCCGACTGTGTTAGCCATAGACCCGAGTTCGCAGGGACAGATCACGTATTCCTATGGACTTTCCGATGAATGACGTGTTGGATTTTGGGAAGCTTATCCCAGGATTTAGGTCCTTCTGCGATCTTAAGCGAGTTATTTTCGTTGCCTTTAAATTGGCACTTCCGCCCAGATTATTGGATTTTCACCCCGTATTCCTTGTGATGATACTTTACAATTACCTTCATGACCTTTCCCACATGATTTGGCACCAGACCATTTAGCTGGACGCGATCTTTCGTTCACCAGCAGCCAATTGTGTTAATGGCTCGGCAGATGGAGGAACATCGGTCAAGGGTCTTGCCATCTGTGAAGGGTTTCCTTGGACGTAGCCGTATGGTGAGTTAGTCACTTGGGAGGCTGCGAGCGAGATTTGAGGATTTTAATCTTCTCTTTGAAGGTACGCGTAGAAGTATATTGTTAAATTCGGGGACGAATTTCTTTTAAGGGGGGAGATTGTAACACCTTAGATTGTGTTTTGTAGCTAATTATATTTTAATATGTGATTTTTAATAAAAAGTTTACCAAATTAAGTTTTAAATATTTTATCCTATTTAATGTGTATTTTATTAGAATTTTGTTAGGCACACACACACTTGTGCATGATAACTTGGGTGTAATTTGGGGATTAGCCATGATTTACCACATGGTAAACTAACCATTTCTCCCTAATATAGTTTTATGTTTGTTTAAGTGTCATGATAGTTTTAAAAAGTGAAAATGAATTTAAAATGGAATTTTTGAATTTGGTTGACTTTGGGAGAGAGAGAGAGTGAGCATGGGCATCATGGCATGAGCCATGCCTCATTTAATGAGGAGAGAGAGAGTGAGAAGGGGGTCTTTCTTTTGTTGTTCTCATTTTCTTCTCTTATTTCCCTTTTGCTCTCATTCCCTCACTCTCACAACACAAACACACACACACACTCATCCATCAGCAAGCAACAGCAACATCAACAACAACAACAACAACAACAACAACAACATCAACTTCAGCAGCTGTAGCAGCAGCAGCCCAGCACTTGCAGCAGCTCCTTTCACCTCTTCACCTGCTTCTTGGGGGCCTTTAGGGTATAACTCTTGAACCCAATTCCCCCTTTTGCCTAGTTGTGTGATTGTTGGCTTCGGTTTGTGTTAAATTTCTAGTTTAGTGCTAGTTTAGGTGTTTTGTGTGGAATTTTGGTTGGAATGTGTTGGAATTGGTTAACCTAGCTCATTGTAGTGTTGTTAGGTCACCTCAACTGAGATTCAACCCAGGTTTCACAAAAATACCATAGATTTTCCATATTGTGCAAATCGGTGTTTTTAAAGTGATATTTGTGACATCTGGAATCTGCTTGTGACCCGATGCCTTCAGGGTAAAATTGAGAAAACTGGGACATGATACCTAGGTTTAGATCACACCACGAGAGTATGAACCCACCCCTCCCTAACTTGGCCGCCAATTTCCTCATTTTGGCCGCAAATTGCGGCCCAGAGGGGGACTGGGGTGTTGGGGTTTTTGTGTAGGGTTCTCTGCAGTGTTTTCTAGGTCTTTGGCATGTCTAGTTTTGTGATATCTTACCTGTAGGAAAATCTGGGGTCATATGTCATTTTTAGTGTCCGTTGTGTTTGCGCGATACGCGCGATACGTGAGTGGGTTCCGTGATCCAGCGTATTGCGGCGTGTCGCGATGGTTTTAGACGCGTATACAAACGATTCAGCGTATCGTGCACACGCGCGTTTAGTTCGCGACGCGAGTTTCTCGTTTGGTTCGATATCGCGTTTCGCGGAATATTTTGGCTTATATATGATTTCCATGTCGTATTTGCAGGTTTGCAGGCAGGGACTACGGACACGGCTACAGAGGGAGCAGATGGTAGGATTCACCTAGCGTGGAGTGTAGGTGAGTAGATTTAACATCTACAGGGGAATCGCCCGCATGGCGTTATGCGTCTGGGCTAGGATTCAATACCTGTCGCACATTCTACGTCATTGTAGAATTGCGCCTTTACTTTATCTGCTTGATATAGTTATATACTGTGACTAGCAGCCGTAGGACACTGCACACATTATTGACGGTTCATGTTGCACGAGCACGGATTGTATGCTACACACACACCGTCAATAATTGCCATGTCACACACTACCCCTTATAGCTACTATTGCTTACCACACTTGACATCTATCTCATCGTATACCTGTAGTGTATCTTACCTTTAGTGATGGTATATATACACCTTGCGATACAGCTACAGGTATACCATGCATATATCTTAGTTATACTGGGAGGGATTTCCTACATATGTTACTTATACCCAGGGGGGTATACGACATCAGTTCCTATAGGTAGATACCTGTGCATTGCTACACCTGTATGTTACTCACATATTCAGTTGCAGATACCTATTTACTTTTACTGATGTCACTTAGCTGTATCATCTTGATTTCGCATACATCTGGTTCAGCTATATACTTTTGTTTACCTGCTCGCATTCAGATATATCGTATATATTCATTCCTGGATTTGCGCATTGTTTATTTGGATTTTATATGATGTTTTCGGGATTTGGGAACCGCGGGGGTTCATGAATTTATGCATACATGGAACAACCCGGTTTTCTTGATATGATATTTGCGCGTCCCCCATGAGTTTTATCGGTGCTGATTATATGCTCCATACGAGGTGTAGTTGCCGTATGAGAGTACATGGTGGGGCCCGGTATGGTTCCCCTCGGCATGAAGATCGATGGGTTTGCCGATTGAGCCTGGAGGCGGGCGAGTACCTACCGGTGATTGGTTGGACCTGGCAGTTGTCCGGAGGATACTGGCCAGAGTCGAGAGATGGATGCGGGATGATCTGTACTGTCGGGGCCGAGGGCCGACACCGCAGACGGACCCCGTGGGCCGATCCGGACTGACGGAGCCCGATATACGAGGATTTCTGTGTCGATGCTTGGCACACTGTTTTCATGATATTTCTTTAACCCCTTTTGTATATATAACAGGGGATTTAGCCGTTGTTATATATACCCTTACACCAATATTAGTGGAATGGGACGCTAATATATGTGTATTGCCCCCATCATACTTATTTCTATGTATTTACCTTTAGGATGTTAGATTCTTACTCGAGATTCGACTTGGGATATAGGTGATTCATTGACATTGGATATTGGATATGAATGAGACTGTTGAATTGTACATTTGAGATATAGGAGAGCTATTCGATATTGTATATTGAGGTGATGTGAGACTTATATGTTGTGAGAGCCCAATGTGGGGGCTGATTTGAGGATTTGGGATTTGAGTGTCTTGATGGATTGTGATCGTGCCACGATGTCAGGTTTCTGTGGAAATGACATATTCCACCCTATACCTCACCCTTACCTATTTTTATGCACAGATTCATATAGTGGTAGTACCTATTAGTGTACCCTTATTATAGTTGCATATTTACATTCTCATATCCTTTTTGCATGGTCATTGCATATTATTGTTATGTTACTATTGCTTCACATATTGATTGTACCTGCTAGTGTACTTACCTTTATTCAGCATTTGCATGACATGGTATTACTGTAATCGCATATCTTAGATTCATGCTGTACGTGCATTCCTGCGATTACCTGCATATGTTTTATACTATTCACGAGTTGGCAACTCATCCCCGTTGTGCCACAGGTGTTTCAGGTTGTTCCCCAGAGTAGTCGAGGCAGGCTATTTCTCTATTCCGCTTTCAGCTACTATCTTTTGCCACAGATACCGCATCAGCTCACAGTTTACCGTTTTGCTTAGGTGGGTTAGATGGTTATCTGTATTTCATATTGTACATTCGTTGTATTTTGTACTCTCCATCTACTATTGTATTGTTGACTTAGAGACTTGGTGAGGACGACATGTGTATTATTGTGGATTTGATGTCTTTTATATACAGCTTCTCTCTACTGTCTTTATTTCTTCGCTACGGCGTCGTATATTTGTATTGTATTCATCTTGGCTGGTTTTTAGAAAAAAGGGTGTTGCTAAAATTTTAAAGAAGGAAAGTAAGACTTTTAAAGAATTTGGGTTGCGATTTCAAACGTTTCAAAACTTATATTATCTTTTCCGTATTTTATGGTTTAGACTTCTGGGTTTTGGCTTTCTTTTGCTATGTTACGTCTTAGGGCGTTGCGTAGTATTAGGGCCGTCACGGGCCAATTTTGGGTCGTGACAGTCAGACGCAATAATAGGCATTCCAGATCACAGATAAACTTTATTGGATTTGCAAGCAATCCACGTTTCTTTTGAGCCTGTAAGAAAAGACGGATTACACAGTTGTGATGAATAGCCATTACCCCACCCTAGACCCCTACGGGTACGGCAAACTACCCGCCAAGTACCTGAAGTGAAGCGGTCTCCCTCAACTCCGTGAGTAGGCCACTAAACACTTCGAAATACCCGGTAGTTTGTGCACCCCACCTTGGGTCTATCCTAGGAGCAAAAACAGTAAAAGAAATAATACAACGGTGGCTACAACCGCAACCTGGATGTGCCCCGCAAAATAATATTACAACTTAGTACAATTATATCGAATGAATTAATACAATAACCCATCACAAAACCCCGGCTAATCATCACAACAGTCCAATAGAGTTCATAATCACAAACAATTAAAACATTACAGATATGTGCAACCCCCTGCCAACCGACATACTAGCAGTTCAGGGAGGTTTACGAACGCATAATCACAGATATAATCAAACAAGCAAACATCGTATAATTTCGATCGATTAAACACATTAAATTCTACTCCAAATCTTCTCTGTAAATTTGAAACCTGAGCAGAAAATAAACAGTACCAGAAAATACAAAATATCACAAAAGATGCACAGAAGAAAACTGGGCTGAATCGGCCCCAACTCGGATGCGGATCCGCGGCGGATCGGTGGGATCGGCCGCGGTTCCGCGGCTCTGTGGCCGATTCAGGAGCCCATTTTTCTTCCGTGTTCTTATATTTTCATGCTGGTCATTCTAGAGGAACCTGAAAAATTTAGGACCTCATTTTAAAATCGACAGAAACTTCATGATATCCGTGTTTTTTCCGATTTTTTTTGCATTCGAAATTCATACGACTTTGCAAGTGAGTTAATTATTGTTTAGTGGGGCTCTGATACCACTGTAAGTCGATGTGCAACACCCCACGAGTTGCGGGGAGGCGGAAATATGAAAAACAATCTTGTTTAGAAGCGTACATCGACTAACCGAAGATCTTTGCTAAACGATAATTAACAACAACCATAGAGTTCTAAGCTACTATGTAAAGAGATTATACCTAACGATTCTAGTCCTTCGTCTTTGTGATCTCAACGTCTTCCTCGGCCTACTTACCGTAATAGAAGATCCACCCGAGTACCCTAATCCAAGCTACACCTCAAGACTTGAGGTAACTTTGTTTCTCTAGTTGCTAACCAAAGTAACTAAGATGATGTAGAGTTAGGTTATGGAGTGTTTAGTCTATCCTAATCCATGGTCTCAACTCATGAGTGGTAGGATTAGGGTTTGAAGGAGTGTACTTGAGGAGAGAGAAGGTGGAGATGATAATGAGAATGAAAAGCTTCTCACTTGAATATATGAAACATAATGAATTATCAAATAAATGAATATAAATGATTATTCACCATGCTTCATTAATTCAATAAGAGTGATTCACTATTTGAGTCATTAAGCAATAAATGATGCATTAATGACATAGTGAATCACACTAATGAGTCACAATTTGCATTAAATGAAAATGCCACCTTAACCTCCTTAGTCACCCTCCTTCTAGAAGCTTCTCGGAAAATTATGAGAACGCCCCTCGCATCCGTGAAAACACGGAAAAACTATAGACTGTATAAATCCAATAACCCGATACTAGAATCTGTCTTAAACCAAAGCCGGCTAGTAAAAACTGTCCGAATGTCGTACGTGCGTTTAAACACGTATGCGTCCGAACCCTTTGTCGTAAAACCGTACGACCTCTATATCATTTCGCCTGGAGTTGGGAAAACTCTGTGTGGGACTCTAAAGACTCGACTACTACGCTGGCAGTGGGTTTAACCACAGACCGCAAGCGGCACTAGCTGTACGTAACGGTCCCCAGGTAGATGTCGATAAGAAGGCCGGTGAGGATACCCATCCGAACTCCTACTGAGCATGTGCGTGACAATATCCGTGCAGTCCGGTCTGTTCGTCTAAGAGTATCGCATGTATGGTCTAGGGAGGTGGTAAACGTCAGACCCCTAATAACCATACAAGTCGTGTCGGTATGGCTCTATCACTATCCGAGAATCTACTGATCAATCTATCAGTAATTCTCAATCAGCCCTGGTCAGGGACTTATGGTAACGACCAACCGATCACTGTGCGATATTAACTCCCTATACGGGGAGAGACGAATCCCTAACATTCACTCACTGCCTCCACGTGGCTCGGGACTGTGCCCAACTAAAACCTGTTTGCACTACTCCTTTGAACCGTGGTAGGGTAGTAATCAAAGCACAGTGGGAACTCACACGAGACAAATGACGACTTTAAGTCAACGGACTATCTGCACACATGTCACCTGAGAACTGCTATCTGACGTTAGGTATAAATACCATCCAGTCAGTTCTCGGCGAGTCCTGTCCGGTGTATTCACACCCAGTGAGCATCTGTATACAATCTTAGGTGCACTCCACCAATGGCTGCGGGACCAATCCATCGCCCTTCCTCAGGGTCTAGATATGTATACACCAGTCTACTCTGGAGTATCGATGCCCAGTCTCGATACTCCTGCGACCAGGGACATCTAAGGATGTGCCTATTGACTATCCAGCTCCCACTAGTATGACTGCCATCACAACGCCGGTAGTCAGGCAAACATCATGAGGGCTTTATCAACATGTATATATATATGAATACTACCCAAAATATATCAAATGTTAAGATAAAGACAAACCAAATAGCGTACTATTATATTAAGCAAGACTGTTATGTACATACATATCCCAGTATCCTATACAATGAAGCCCTCTAGGGCATATATATCCAACAAAATCAACGATGAAAAGGTTGTAGAATCACATGAAATTTGGTATGCCCACATCTTAGATGATAGCGATGAAGATGGTGGGTGCCGATCGGCGGAAAAAATAAGTGATGGTGTATTTTTTCGACGCCATAGGAGAAAATTCCCTCCTATGGCATCTTTCCTCCATTATTCTCTCTCTCTATATATATATGGAGGAAAGATGCCATAGAAGGGAATTTCCTCCTATGGCGTCGAAAATATACACCCTCTCTCAATTTTTTCGACGATCGGCACCCATCATCTTCATCGTTATCATCTAAGATGTGGGTACACCAAATTTCATGTGATTCTACAACCATTTCACCGTTGATTTAACAGTGTAAAAAGTTCTATTGTCGGTAAACCGTTAATTTTGAATCCACTAAATCAACGGTGAAAAAGTTGTAGAATCACATGAAATTTGGTATACCCACATCTTAGACGATAGCGATGAAGATGGTGGATGCCGATCGTCGGAAAAAATAAGAGAGGGTGTATTTTTTCGACGCCATAGAAGGAAATTCCCTCATATGGCCTCTTTCCTCCATTAACCCCCCCTCTCTCTCTATATATATAATGCAAATACCCATGGTTAGAGGTCCACCTTTCTCTTTTTTCCTACAAAAAAAGAAAAAAATGAGAAAAATCCTCACCTTTTAAACTGTCCATATCATCTCCTTCACCTCTTAAGCCCTCCACATCATCTCTCTCTCTCCTCCCAAAATACAATTAATTGTTTATCTAGAATCCTCCACATCATCAATTACTTTTTTTTTATAAAAATAAATAAATAAAACTCTAGAACCCTCCACATCTCTCTCCCCTTATCTGTTTTCAATTTTTTTTAAACTAACACGTGCAACGCACGTGCATAAATTCTAGTGTGTGTGTGTGTGTGTATATATATATATATATAGAGAGAGAGAGAGTCCATCATTTTTTCCGACGATCGGCTTCCATCATCATCATCGTTATCATCTAAGATGTGGGTACACCAAATTTCATGTGATTTCAACACTTTTTCACCGTTTATTTAGTTGGTGCAAAATTAATGGTTTACCGACAATAGGACATTTTGCACCAACTAAATTAACGGTGAAAATATGGTATAATCACATGAAATTTGATGTATCCACATCTCAGATGATAAAGATGGAAATGATGTATGCCGATTGTTGAAAAAAATCACGGAGCATGTATTTTTCCGATTCCTCCATTAACTTATATATATATATATATATATATATATATATATATATATAAAATCATGGAGCATGTATTTTTCTGATTCCTCCATTAACCTCATATATATATATTCATATATATATATATATATATATATATATATATATAGTAGGTGTGAAATATAATTTTCAAGTTATAGTGGTCGTAAAATTGAAACACTGTAACATTTCAGAAAATGATAAAGATTATTTTGGAATTTAAATAATAAAATGATATGTTTTATTAAAATAATACCAATTATTGATTTGGGTTATCAAGATTTGGTATATATAGATACCTATAAACACTTGAAGGGGCAAAACCAATATTTTCATGTTAATGTTAACACTTAATTTTGGTCACCATAAGACTAATAAATATTTTGGCATGGTTAGCATAATTAACCTTAGCTTTTCCTTAATTTGGTTGTAGCATTTCCATTTACATTGTTTTAAAAGGAAAGAAAAGAACATTGCAAAAGACAAAAAAAGAACATTGCATTGCTGCATTCTTTATTTAGTTAGGGGGGATAGGACATGAGGCATGGGTGTGCCCATGCCTATTTGCCTATTCCTCCATGTTTCATTCTCATTTTCCTTCTCTATTCACTCCTCATTCTCTCCAACTCCTTCTCTCTCCATCTCCTAATCCCATGGCTGCCCCCCTCACATACACACTCTCACTCACTCAACCTCTCACAAATCTTCACACAACAAACTTTTCACACTCACAAACATCAATTCATACTCCAAGTGATCAAGAACTCAAGCTAGATCAAGTTTCAAGTCTTCATGTTGTTCAAATGGTATCCTACAAGCTTGATCACCACTTCAAATATCTTATATAAGATAAAAGACATATACTTTATCAAGTTTTTAAAGTTCTTGCCATGAAAAACTAGGATTTTTGTTGTGTTTTAGTGCTCAAATCGTTTCTGGGATGTGTTAGTGATATGTATGCCCTAGAGGCCATTATTGTATGATATAGTGGATGCTTGGACATATATATGGAGGACTTTCTTGCTTGACATGATAACATGTTATCTGGTTGCCTTTATCTTAACATGTTCACCGGTATTATTATACTGTCTCTTATATACATGTTGATAAATCCCTTAGGATGTAGGCTTTACTATCAGGACTATGATGCGGATCATACTACTGGGACCTGGGTAGTCCACAAGCACATCCTTCAATTGTTCCTAGTCGAGGGAATATTGAGACAGGGCATCGATATTCCAGAGTAGACTAGTGTGTACGTTTCTTGACCCTGTATGGGGCGATGGTTGATCCCATATCCATTGGTGTTTGACATCAAAGATTGTATACAGGTTCTCATTAGAGAATGGGTACACCGAACAAGACTCTCCGAGAACTCCTAGATGGTACTATACCTATCGTCAGATAGTAGTTCTCTGGTGACACTGGTACATGTTAGTCTATAAACCCAAGATCGTTATAGAGTCTTGTGTGGTTCCCACTGTGCTTTGATTTCCTCTTTACCACGGCTCAAAGGAGTCGTGCAAATAGGTGGATTTTGGGTACAATCCCGAGTCACATGGAGGCAATGAGCGATAAGAGGGGTTCCGTCTCTCCCGGTATAGGGAGTTGATGTTGCGCTATACTCAATTGGCTATAACAGGAAGTCTCTAGCCAGGGCTGTTGATGAAATTTACTGGTAAGTGTTATCAGTAGTTTCTCGTACCGTTATAGGCCTTACATCGGCATGACTTATTAAGTTATTGGGGTCTGACGATTCCACCCCCAGACTCGATATGCGACATATCAGACGAAAAGACCGGACTGTACGGTAAGTGTTACCTATAGGCTTCATGGGAGTTTGGACAAGCTTTCTTGTTGATCTTCTATTCGCTCAATACCTGGGTAGCCGTTACGTCCAGCTAATACCGCTGACGGCTTGTGGGTGACTGATGTGATCATCACCTACTGCTGGCGTATTGACGAGTCTTTAGAGTCCCACATAAAAATTTTCTGGTTCAAGCGAAACGAAGTAGGGCACATATGTTGATATGTGCGGGGCCTGATTAAATACGAGTATGAGATACCGTATTGTAATCTGGCGGCTATTTGTTATCAGTTAGGTTATATGTGATATAACTGGATTATTGAATCAAGTGTTGATTTGATAATGTGATATACAGATAAATGATATCAGTCGGTTATATGTGATATAACCGGATTATTAAATTAAGTGTTGATTTAATAATATAATATATATTTATATTTGATATAATTGTATATTGACTAATATTATTGCTCACTAATTATATGATTATCTTTATATATATATATATATATTATATGAAGCATGGCATGGATTTTCTATTTTTAGAAAATAGAAAATAAGGTAGAAAAATGGGGAGACTTTTTGTGTATGGTGTGAAGCATGGGCTTTAACATTTGTTTATTAGTCTTGACTCACTATTCAAGCATGGTTGCAATTTATTATTGCAAATAATTCCATGCTTGAATAAGTTTGAGGTGAAGAAAGAGCCATTGATTCACTTCATTCCATACTTAGCTATTTTCTTGAGTTGAGCTCATGTGATGAGTTTTCTCTCTAGCTCTCTCCCTTTTTCTCACCCCCACCTCCAAGCTCAATCCCTCACATGAGTTGTGAAATCTTGAGCTTGTGAGAACATTAGTGAGAAAACAACACCCCTACTTCACCATCCTACACTAGATTAGCGCTTTGGTATAGTGTGTTTACTTCACTAAAGAGTTTAGTGAAGAGGTAGCTTGGATTAGCGGACTTCGGGTAGATCATCTTCGGCACAAAGGTCGTCGAAGGAAGTTCGTTCAACTTTCAAGTGGAGCCTAGTGGAGTCGCGTGGAGTACTACACGGAGCTTTAGAAGAGAAGGACACGGTCTACAAAGGTTGTAGCCATCCATCTCTTAGTGTAAAGTTTGTGATATCTTAGTTAAACCCTAATCATCTAGTTTAAGATCTTGGTTAGTGTAGATTAGCATCCCGAAATTTTTTAAAACGGCATGCTTGATGCTAGTAAAACCCAGTGGTGGTGCTAACATACATTTTCATGGTATCAGAGCGAAAACTAGAAGATTAGACAATGTATATAAATCACGAACCCGAAACAACTCCGAAACTGCAACCCGAAACCCCAAGTTTCTGTCGAATTTTAAATGGTCTCTAAATTTTTTTTAAACAAGTGCAGATTGTTACATGTGATGTAACTAGAACACCAGAGAAATTTGAGGCCAAAAATCCTAAAGTGACCCGGCGAGATCATCAAAAACACCGGCCCCTTTGCTCCATTTGGTCTCGATTTTGTTTGGTCTTCTATTGGCTTGGTTTTGGGGTTTCAGGTTATGTTTGATTAGCCCAAAATTTCATATGATGTTAATTTTGTTAAGGGGCTAATACGGAGTGTTTCGTAGTCGAAATTTTTATATCGTTTCGGGTTTAAGTTTGATATGTGATGCAGTAATTAGAATCCACATTAAATTAGTTTTGTGAAAATTAGTTTGTTTATAAATCTAGCATGTTAGTCTCTTTTGATCGATTGCCATGAAGTTTCGATTTGGATCGAAACTCCGTCCCAATCGCGTATCGTACGTGAATACTCACCAGATAACTTTACTAGGTAGCCACGCCCCATAGCCCCGACCAAGTGACTTTAGGAGAACCCCGTTGCCAAAAGCATCCACTCGGGTGCTCGCGGCCACGGAGTTCCGTCTAAGTGCACTTGGTCGACGACATCGGGGGTGCGGCCATCTACTAAAGTTTCTGACGAGTATTCGATCGAGTAGTCGGGAATCTTATTGAATTACCCGACTAAGTTATTGAAAAGTGTTTTCGATATGAGACTAAAATGCAAGATTTATAGGGTTAGACATGAAATTCGGAATATGAGATATTCCGGGTTTATGATGTTTAAGGAAATGCGGATTCTAATTATTGTAGTTTTCATTTTTTTTCTGCGACCGTAAGTGTAATATGCGGGGTATCCCAAATCTCGTTGCTGTATGTCAACGGAATTTGGGATATGTGTATTTACTTACGTTGATGACATGTGATGTTATGTGTTGCTGTGATATATTATATTGGATCGTCGTAAATGAATAGCCGGGGTTTTTATGTGAGATGAGAGTTTTACAATTTTCATTCATGTAAAATTTATATGTAATATTCTTTTATTGGGACACTTCTAGGTTGAGGATGATGTCACCATTGATATATATTATTTACTTTTCCACATTAGGATAGACCCAAGGCGGGGAGCACAAGTAACCAGGTTCTATAGTCCAGTGGGAGACCATCTTGAGGAGTCGAGACCGGGTCTCCTAACTCTAGAATTGGTAGGGTTGCTTGCCGCTTTCATCACGACCGTGGAATCCGTGTTATTCATTATTGGCTTAATTTAAAATACGGACCTCCTAGTAAATCCAATATTTTATATGTTGACTTCTGCTGCTTGATTATGTGATGTGATCATAAAACTGCGTGAGACGAATGCTATATATATATGATATATATAATAAACGTTGCTTATGTTTTGCATCTGCGCCAGTCCAGCCCCCGCTCTGCCGTTAGTTAAGTAACCTAACGGTGCATGACGGGGCCTCGTGGTGAATGCGGATGCCATAAGCGTACGTTCTATTTTCGTTTCATTTTCTATGATGTTTAGGAAACATTAAATGATGGGACTTCATTAATGAAATTAATGAAAAGAAAAGAAACTTAAAGATGTTGTAGAATCAAAAGTTTTTAAAAAGATAGCTCTAGTTCTTGCTTTGCATAGTGGTATTCCTTGATGAATATCCAGCACCTCATTCGATGAGGAAAGCGCCGAGATCCCTTCACTGGGAGTGACCTCTTTAGCAAAACTAGCAAATGCTACAACCCACTCGGTTTATCATCATAGCTTCTGTAGTTCTTTCTTTGTATAGAAGTATTCCTTGATGGATATCTAGCACCTCATTCGATGAGGAAAGAGCCGAGATCCCTTCACCGGGAGTGACCTCTTTAGTAAAAGCTAGTAAAAGCTATTCAGTTTGTTTTTGAAAACTACTCGATTTTAAAAGCAGAGCTTAAACCACTCCTTTTCAAAATCACTAGATTCTACAACGATATCAAGTTCATTACGCTAAAGGTTTTCTTAAAAACCAACATAACCCTCCGTCATTTCAGATAAGTGTTATTTTGTATTCGTGCTACGTTTGTTGACCTTGTCAAGGCGTAGTGTGCGGTAGCTGATTAGTGCTTATCTTCCATATGTGATGCGATTGGACTAGGGTAGTCATGCGGCCTTGTTGACCTTGTCAAGGGTCGTGCGAGTGGGTTTAATTCAATCAAAAAATGAACGGGTTGAACTTGACTTGTGGTTTATGGTTTGTTGACCTTGTCAAGATCATAAATCGCATGGGGTAAAAATAATATTGGGAATTTCAAGTGTTGAAATTTGCAATGAGATTGCATACCTTCTATATGATAGTTGGATCCTGATACCCACCGCGAGTAAGTGTTACTCCTGAGAGAGTTTTCCACCTTACAATTAGTCGATCCATTAGGTGCCTAAGAAAGGTGTTAACGGGGTGATGCCCTTACGGAAACGAGGTTATTTAATTAGTTCAATTCCAAAGCATGGGGAGACTCCCTCGGAGTACCAATACCTGCCTGGCCGAACGATTGGCGAACTTGTAGGGTGTAATTAATCCCGGCTAATCTTACCTTTTAGGGTTTGAAAGAAGATTTGATAAAAACAGTGGGAGTTATCCTGATTAGATAAAATAATAACCAATCTAATCTTCAAAAGAGCACACACAAAAGTGATTATCTCTCTCTCTCCTGGTAGCGACTAATGACACGTCTTAATCAAGATAATAATATGGATGTATTTACCGAACCTACTTATTATATTGGGTTAGGTTCCACTCTATCTTATGATTGTCATAAGTCTGAGCAAGGAATATAGGAATATCCAGATTCTTACGCCACCCAAACGAAGAATAAGCATGTTGATGCATCGTCTTCGGGTGTGTTCATAACCGAGAATTGTTTCTCAGTTTGCTCTACGTCCTGGGTATTGGATACCGGATCAGGATCCCACGTATGTAATTTGTTACATGAGCTAAAGATAGGTCGATAGCTGGAAAAGGGTGATAAATCTCTAGTAGTAGGGAATGGTGCAATTGTTGCAGCCAAAGCAGTTGGCGAATATCACATTGTATTACTAAGTGGTAACACAATGATTCTGAGCGACTGTTATTTCGTACCGAAAATATTGTGAATTGTTTCCTAAATCAAGTGTTGATTGGGTTTGGTACGTTCTATAATGGTATATACGTTCTAAATCAAACGACAGTTCTAAATATACAGAACACATACAAAAGGATAAGTTCAGAAATGAACGAAGCCTTCTAGTGGCATTGTAGACTAGGTCATATTAATGTGACACGACTAGCTAAGTTTCATAAAGATGGATTTTTGAATCAGTTCGAACTTACATCTTATGAAACTTGCCAGTCATGTCTCAAAGGCAAGATGACCAAGACTTCGTTTACTGGACACGGAGAAAGAGCTACTGAACTCATGGGGCTGATACATAGTGATGTATGCGGTCCTATGTCTACTGATCGCACGCTTTTGGCGTGTCGGATGTTCAAAGTTCTAAAGTTATAACCGCGATCAGGACGGTGTCGCTTTGCAGCTAGCCGGTTGAGCACGGGTCGATCCACAGGGAGATGGTTGTATGTCCGTTCGAGTCTTAGACGAGTCAATAAAGAATGTGTATATGTTTGTTCAAGTCTATCCTAAGTGTTCGTATTTATGTTCAAGTAAGCTTGTTAAGGTTAAGGTCGGTTAGTAGAGTTAGGATTTGTCTTGTGCTTGTCTTTTGCCATTCTTAAAACGGTGTTGGGATAATCGAAAGTAGCGGGGATTAGGAGGACATAGGAATAGGATTTGCGAGTTTAAGCAAGCTTTCCAACGCTAAATCAATTCCTAGTGCCCCTTGTCCGTCCGCTAAATACGCTTATTTCCAACTCTCGGCCAAACACCCGCAACCATGTATCCAAATAAGTCACAACTGCATGTCACGTTGTAGTGAGGTTAAAGGACTTCTCGACTTAGGTCGCGGCTACATGTTACGTATAGCGCGCCTAAGTGAGGGGGTTGCGTTTGTTTGGTCGGGGTTTGTTTCAAGATGTTTGGCGAAGAGAAGCACACGGGATTTCTCCGTCCCTCATACCACCTTCCTTAGCCTTAACAAGTGGGAAATTATTCACACATTATTAAAGAAAAGAAAACAAAACAAGAAGGAGGAAAAGAGGAAAATACGGTTTTACAAGTGAAGCAAGCTAACTCTTGGGTCCTCACCTTAGCAAGGAACTCCGTCGAGTATCATCGCTAGGAAATAATACGGATAAGAAGAAAGGAAAAGAGAACAAGCAAGAAATAACAACAACTAATTAACAACAAGAAATAAAATTACAATACAAGATAATAAAATTACAAGACAATAAATAAAAGAGACAAGAGAAAAACAACCCTCATCTTCATTTCATCATCCACTCAATGCTCTCACTACATTTTCATGGAGGAAAGAATGAAGAAGAAGAAGAAGCTAAACTAAATCCTAACAAAAAGAGATGGGAAAAGAAGACATGAAGAAGACATGAAGAAGACCCTTGGCTTGGCACAAAACTGAGCTATTTATAGGCTGCGTGCTGAAAACCTAGGGCAACATTCTGGCCCTAAATGCAAAGACCAAACTATCCCCAAAATTTGGTCAGATGATAACACGAAACCGCGGCGGATCCGCCGTGAAAACCTACATTTGGCGGCGGTTCAGCCGCGGTTTTGTGGAATTGGGGTATCGTATTTTCTGGGTTTCCTTGTGTTGCTATCTTATGTTGTTATACATATCCCAAATTGCAAAATGCCTTCACAATTTCTTCAGATCTGCACAGTCCAAACATAGCTTCACTTTTGATTAATTTGACCTTTCTCCCTCGAGCTCCGCGTACCCATTGATTCTTGTGCTGCCCCCCCGTGCTCTGTGCTTGTCCGAGACACGAATGACCACTGTCATATGTCTTGTCTCTGGAACTGGTACGCGGCACTGGACGGATACGGATGACCAGAACACAGCTTTTATCTGTTGTCAATAGATGTTCTGGATTTTGCGTAACAGTGGAGATTTTGTATGATTTGCGTTATTTTGGACTAGGAACCTGTAGCCTGTAAATATGTAGCAAACACGGATTAAAAGCACCTACCTATAAACAAACGAGTGTAAGAATGGACGGTATTAAATGCAATATTCTGGTATGAACAAATATCCCCAAACTTAACTTTTGCTCGTCCCGAGCAAAACCAATTATTCACAAAAAGTCCTAACCTCACTTTCGCAGGGAACGCGATTGCACTGAGCGTGTGCAACAAGCCGTTAAACCTATAGGTGTCTCTAGTAGGAGGAGTGTTGTCTTCTGAGGGTTTTCAGCGGATTACACCCACAAAATCCCGTCAAGCTAGTGTCATAAGTTAACATCGATTCTACTCCTACAGTTTAGTATTTACGTTAGAAACTCTATTATCCTAAGTTAGAAATATTCAACCCTTATGTTTCACACCTCCTATCTATTTAACCTTAGATCCTATACGTTCCAAAAAAGTTTAGAAAGATATTGGTATCTCTTGAGTTTTCCTTCTAAAGTGCGGTCTTAATTCCGGGATTTTTATCAACTTTACATAAAACACAAGTCTTATTCTTTATTTCTATCTTTTATCCAAACATCGATTGTATACCCCTACGTGTGTATATTATTTCACCCCTACATTTGAGAATTCAATTCAAGCTATAGTACCCTTGTCCTAATACCTAATACTACTTCTTTTCATTTATGACGAATGGTGTTGCTCACACACCTTTCATGCGACTATTAATGCTTCTTGAGACACTAACAACCGATTACTGAATGTGTGAGCTTAAAGCGTAAATAGCAGTTTCCGGGTCTTGACTTTATTTATTTATTTTTCTTTTCTTTTATTTTTCTTTTTCAAGACCGGATATATTTTTCAACGGTGCTCTTTTGGTATTTAGCTTTAAATACCGTTTTTTCTTTCATACTAGGCTTTCAGGCAAGAGTATTTCTAGGTATCCTCTACTATCCCCAGTTTCAAGGTGCGTGTATGTGCAGTTTGTAGGGTATATGCTTTCTAAATTTGAACTCAAGAATAGAAACTATTTTTCAGACTTATCCTTCAGTAAAGCATCAATACTTCCCCTCATCTTGACTTAACTCAAGAACTGAACTCAAGATTACCTATTTCTAAAAAAAAAACTGTAAGGACGTATACTTACCAAAGTTAAACAGAATGAGGGTTATTTTTAGGGTTTTCAATTCCTAAGCCTAGGATTTAGTTCTAACATATCAACTAAGCTTTCAGAATAAAAATCTAAGTTACCCTATTAGCTAACTTGACGACAAAGTTTTTATATTTTGGAAAATTTTCGATTTTTGTGGGTTTTAAAAATAAGGTATGCAGATGCAGAATATACAAATGAATGCGAAGGAAGAAAGCTTACCGAGCATACCCCCAAACTTAAACTTGACAGTGCCCTCACTGTCAGGCTACTCCAAGAGGGTCAAAATTATCGGCGCTCCCCAAAAGAAATTTTTTATACAAAACAAAAATAAAACCAAAAATATATACACAAAAAGGTTCACCCCAAACTTAAGTGAAACAGTGTTTCCGCTGTTTAAGCGGTGAAGTTCAGGATTAGGGGGAAAGAAAACAGTTTCAAACTATACAAGGCCTTACACAGGCCAAAAGTGAGCACCAACCATTCAAAGATTTTATCGTTATAAAGCGACGGTTGGTGAAAGAATGGAGTGTAGAGAAAAGAAATAAGAAACACGCGGGACCGTATGGGGATAGAAGTGGCGTCCGGTCTCGGTGGAGGAGAAGAATAACGGAAGGGAGAAAGAAGTGGAATACGAACTTGAGGGTGGAAATGGATTGAATAAATTAGTAT
This sequence comes from Agapanthus africanus, assembly GCA_030015575.1. Taxonomy (NCBI): domain Eukaryota; kingdom Viridiplantae; phylum Streptophyta; class Magnoliopsida; order Asparagales; family Amaryllidaceae; genus Agapanthus; species Agapanthus africanus. Next base: position 338,680,138 of record JASDDO010000014.1, read on the forward strand.
AATCTGTAATGATCGATGTGAAAAGATGGATTGTACTAATCTATCAATATGGCGAGAAATTGGGTCAAATCCCTCAAGATTCGTGAGAAACCATGGGTACGCCGAACTCAGTAAACCAGACACAAGAAATGAAAGTGATACGGTGTCTTGCAATGTCGGAACGATGGAAAGGATGGAGGGGAGTGATTGAGGAAGGTCATCGGTTAAAGGTTCAGGAGGGTGTACACAGTCAATGAAAGGAACATGATGAATTGGAAAATCCGACTCATCAATTATAACTGGTTCATCCTCAAAAATTTACTTAATATTCTCCTCAAAAATTAGCTCATCCATGCATTTATCATCAAATTCCAGACGCATATGGGGTTCGGGAAAAATAATTAATGACTCGGGATGATGTCCACACGGAAGTGAAAGTAAATGATGAATTTGAGAGACAAATTCATCCAAAGTTGTGGGTTCATTATCCGAAATATTCCCAGCGTCGACATCCTCAATCAAGTGAAAATCAATATTCTCAGATACCTCATCAAAAGCATGGATATTAATCAATTCAGGTTCTAAGATGGAGGTGTAGAGATCAAAGGATTGGGTGTGGTTTCACTCGAAAAGGACCCTTCACAATCAGGTAAATCAAACACTACAAAGTCGCACAACTCATTAAATATTCCATCTTCAATTGGTAAATCATTTGGGACACTTGATAGACATTCAAAACCGGAGTTGTGGGATTCAAGTTGAAATGGGCAGCTTTGATTTGGAAGGGTGTACATCTCACTCTCTCCACTCAAATTCTCGGCCTGTCCTACCGCCTCATCATACATTGGAAAATTTGGAGCTAGTTGGAAACTAGTTACCGGGTCAGTAAGTTGCATGAGGGCGGCCATGGACGCATTCAAATCTATCATCTGTTGGCATGACGCTACCCTAAAGTCTTCCAACGATTGTTCAAGACTAGACATGGGTTGTGAAGGGGTTTCAGTAAAAGATTCAAACTCGTTTGGATATTGGAAACTCCCAAAAGGCTGTGTAGAAGCAATGTCTAGGGAAGGTGCAAAAGTTGGGTAGGATGGATAGGAATTGAATGGTTGGACAGGAGTAGGATCAACTGTTGGATACGAAGGTGAATGGAATCGATGATCAAAAGAATTCGCAGTGGTGAAAGGAGTGAAAGATCGGCTACAAGATTGTTCGATATGTTTAGCAATAGACATGGGTCTTGGAGTTGCAACAGGACTTGAAAAAGGGGTATCAACGTAAGAAGGGGTGAATGTTTGAAATGGTTGATATGAAGTGGATTGCAGAGTCAAATTGTTCGTCCTAGACGCGTCTATCCGATCTTTCAAAGAGATTTTGGGCATGGAGGGGTCGTTCGAAGTTCGGCCAAAGCAAGAACCGTATGAGGTAATGTCTAGTTGTGGGTACCAAAGTTCGGCAAGAGTTTTTCTAGGTGGAGTACCCATGATATGAAGAGAAGAAAAAAGGAGGAAAAAGAATGTGGATTTTTTTTTTATTAAAAGAAAAAAAAGTTTGTTTTTGGAGTTTTGAAATTGTTTGTTTTTGAAAGAATACGGAATTATGGGACTAACTTTTTACAAGCACAGTCACAATCACAATATGCACAAACAATACCTAGAGCTAGGGTCTTCAAAGTCCAACTAGACCGCTCCTAGACTTCCAAGCGACAAGTTGTAGGATAACCCTCGAATCGCCTCTTCACTGCCAATTGTGGCCAGGTAAGCACAAGTGAGGAAGGAGGGTTCCGCTCACGAATCACCGTGAGACGGACCTTTTAAAATTACCTCCTCACTTGTCTATCCTAGGCACCACAAAGTCAAGTTTAGATAAACGACCGATTCCCCGCAACCTTCACCTGTCCTAAATGAGCGCGACAGTCCTTATAGGTTTGGTCTAGATATTTTTTATTAGCTCAAGGTAATGCGTATGCAATTAGTGATTTGTGGGGTCTTAGGAAGGGTGATGAAATCCCCACCTAATCTGAATTGGTGTTATAGCCCCTTAATGTCCGTATTAATATATGCAAAGCGGTAAACAAACAAAATCTAAAACAACAAAAATTTATTTGGCGGCTACGCAATCTGTGCAAAGAAACCTGCAGAAAATACAGTATAATGGAATTCACAGAGAAGATAAAAGAAAAGAAAAAGGGGTGGAGAAAAAATTGGGCACAGAGGCCTCAATAGGACCGCGGAACCGCAGCTCAAGGCACCTTTTGACCGCGGTTCCGCGGTCAAAATGTTGACTTGGGGATTTGTCTTTGGTTAACGAACTCCACTTCTTCTCTTCTCCAAAATAAAAACCTCTGTTTTCTTTTTGGATTACTGTACTTGCTCCAGATTAGCCTGCACACTTGCACACAAAAATTATCAAAAATAACAAAAAGATTTTATTTTATATTTATATTTATAATTTTATATATATACAAAAAGAATATTAACCCGAATAACAAGAAAGAAAATACGTTACCGTCTCCCCGGCAACGGCGCCATTTGTTCGCACGCTTTTGGCGTGTCGGATGTTCAAAGTTCTAAAGTTATAACCGCGATCAGGACGGTGTTGCTTTGCAGCTAGTCGGTTGAGCACGGGTCGATCCACAGGGAGATGGTTGTATGTCCGTTCGAGTCTTAGACGAGTCAATAAAGAATGTGTATATATTTGTTCATGTCTATCCTAAGTGTTCGTATTTATGTTCAAGTAAGCTTGTTAAGGTTAAGGTCGGTTAGTAGAGTTAGGATTAGTCTTGTGCTTGTCTTTTGCCATTCTTAAAACGGTGTTGGGATAATCGAAAGTAGCGGGGATTAGGAGGACATAGGAATAGGATTTGCGAGTTTAAGCAAGCTTTCCAACGCTAAATCAATTCCTAGCACCCCTTGTCCGTCCGCTAAATACGCTTATTTCCAACTCTCGGCCAAACACCCGCAACCATGTATCCAAATAAGTCACAACTACATGTCACGTTGTAGTGAGGTTAAAGGACTTCTCGACTTAGGTCGCGGCTACATGTCACGTATAGCGCGCCTATTTGAGGAGGTTGCGTTTGTTTGGTCGGGGTTCGTTTCAAGATGTTTGGCGAAGAGAAGCACAAGGGATTTCTCCGTCCCTCATACCACCTTCCTTAGCCTTAACAAGTGGGAAATTATTCACACATTATTAAAGAAAAGAAAACAAAACAAGAAGGAGGAAAAGAGGAAAATACGGTTTTACAAGTGAAGCAAGCTAACTCTTGGGTCCTCACCTTAGCAAGGAACTCCGCCGAGTATCATCGTTAGGAAATAATACGGATAAGAAGAAAGGAAAAGAGAACAAGCAAGAAATAAAAACAACTAATTAACAACAAGAAATAAAATTACAATACAAGATAATAAAATTACAAGACAATAAATAAAAGAGACAAGAGAAAAACAACTCTCATCTTCATTTCATCATCCACTCAATGCTCTCACTACATTTTCATGGAGGAAAGAATGAAGAAGAAGAAGAAGCTAAACTAAATCCTAACAAAAAAAGATGGGAAAAGAAGACATGAAGAAGACCCTTGGCTTGGCACAAAACTGGGCTATTTATAGGCTGCGTGCTGAAAACCTAGGGCAACATTCTGGCCCTAAATGCAAAGACCAAACTACCCCCAAAATTTGGTCAGATGATGACACGAAACCGCGGCGGATCCGCCACGAAAACCTACATTTGGCGGCGGTTCCGCCGCGGTTTTGTGGAATTAGGGTATCGTATTTTATGGGTTTCCTTTGGTTGCTATCTTATGTTGTTCTACATGTCCCAAATTGCAAAATGCCTTCACAATTTCTTCAGATTTGCACAGTCCAAACATAGCTTCACTTTTGATTGATTTGACCTTTCTCCCTCGAGCTCCGCGCACCCATTGATTCTTGTGCTGCCCCCCTCGTGCTCTGTGCTTGTCCGAGACACGAATGTCCACTGTCATATGTCTTGTCTCTGGAACTGGTACGCGGCACTGGACGGATACGGATGACCGGAACACGGCTTTTATCTGTTGTCAATAGATGTTCTGGATTTTGCGTAACAGTGGAGATTTTGTATGATTTGCGTTATTTTGGACTAGGAACCTGTAGCCTATAAATATGTAGCAAATACGGATTAAAAGCACCTACCTATAAACAAACGAGCGTAAGAATGGGCGGTATTAAATGCAATATTCTGGTATGAACATCTACACATGCTAGAAATGGTTCCTCGTACTTTATTACATTCACCGATGATCTCTCAAGATTCGGACATGTGTTCCTGTTGAAACACAAGTCTGAGACTTTTGAGAAATTCAAGGAATATAAGTGCGAAGTCGAGAATCAAATGAGTAAAAGTATTAAAATCCTTCGATCTGATCGGGGAGGAGAATACTTGAGCACAGAACTCTATGATTATTTAAAAGAGAATGGGATTCTCTCTTAGCTTACTCCTCCGTATACACCACAGCACAACGGTGTATTGGAGCGGAAGAATATCACCCTATTAGATATGGTGCGCTCTATGATGAGTACTGTTGAGTTGTCTATTTCTTTTTGGGGTTATGCACTTGAGACAGCTGCATACCTATTGAATAAGGTTCCGACCAAATCAGTGCCTACCACTCCATATGAGATAAGGGAGGGGAAGAGACCATGTCTTAATTTCATTAAGATTTGGGGTTGTCCGGCTTATGTTAAAAAGCAAAATCCAGACAAGCTCGAGGCAAGGTCTGTTCTATGTAAGTTTGTTGAATATCCTAAACATTTGCGAGGGTATATCTTCTACCACACCGAGAAACAAAAGGTGTTTGTTTCTCGGAATGCCACCATTTTAGAAAAGGAATTTCTTGTGAAAGAAATTAGTGGTAATGAGGTAGAACTGGAAGAAGTTCTAGCTACACAAACTATAACTGACAATTTGGTAGAACCGGAGAATTCAATAGTCTCCAACGAACCCCAGCCACTCCGCAGATCTAGTAGGGTTTCTCATCCACCTGAGAGATACTACGGTTTTCTCATAGACAGTGGGAGCTAGGATTGCATCATGGAAGATGATGACCCAACTAGTTTCGAGCAGGCCATCACAAGTGGAGACTCTATGAAATGGCTGGATGCTATGCGATCTGAGATGGAATCCATGTACACCAACAAAGTATGGACTTTGAAAGTTGCTCCTGAAGGGGTAAAACCCATCGGGAGAAAATTAATCTTGAGAAGATAATTGGTGTAGATGGAAAATTTGAGACTTTCAAAGCTAGACTTGTAGCAAAAGGATTTCGTCAACGACCAGGTGTCAACTATGATGAAACCTTTTCTCCCGTGGCTATGCTTAAGTCCATCAGGATCCTAATTGCCATTGCTGCATACCATGACTATGAAATCTGCCAGTTGGATGTCAAGACTACTTTCTAAATGGTGATTTAGAAGAGAGCGTGTGCATGACACAGCAAAAGGGCTTTATAGACAGTGGGAGCAGCGGAAGCGTATGCAGGCTTCTTAAATCCATCTACGGATTAAAGCAGGCATCGCGGAGCTAGAACATCTGTTTTGATGAAGCTATCAAAGAGTTTGACTTCATCAAAAATGTAGATGAACCATGTATATATAAGAAGGTAGTAGAGAGTAAGGCTGTCTTCCTCGTATTGTACATGGATGACATACTCTTGATAGGAAACGATGTTCCTATGCTACACTCGGTCAAGCTCTTCTTATCACACATGTTCTCCATGAAAGATCTAGGTGATGCCTCCTACATCTTGGGGATTAAGATCTATAGAGATAGATTTAGAAGGATGTTGGGATTGTCCCAATCCAGGTACATTGACACCATACTATAGAGGTTTAGTATGGAAGATTCTAAGTGTGGTAATTTACCCGCTTATTAAGGAATCACTCTCTCCAAATAGATGTCTCCCAAGACTGGTTTGGAGAGGGCTCTCATGTGAGGGATACCCTATATTTTGGCAGTCGGGTCAATCATGTATGCGATGTTGTGTACCGGACCGGATGTAGCTTACTCACTAGGTGTAGTGAGTAGGGATTAATCAGATTCAGGGGAGAAATACTGGACAGCTGTGAAGAACATTCTTGAATACTTAAGATGGACTAAAGAGATGTTCTTGGTGTATGGTAACTGGGAACTCCAGGTGGAGTCCTTTACCAAAATGAGCTTCCAGAGTGATAAGGACGACAGTAAGTCGGTCTCGGGTTTTGTCTTCACCCTCAGTGGAGGGACGGTATGTTGGAAGAGTTCCAAGCTAGATACCGTAGCAGACTCAACGATGGAGGCTGAATACATCGCTACCAATGATGCTGCCAAAGAGCCTGTCTAGATGAACAAATTCATAAGATGAACTTGGTGAGGTTCAATCCATTGAGCATCCAATACCCGTGTATTGTGATAACAATGGAACTGTGGCTTTGGCCAAGGAACCCCGGTCCCATCAGAGATCCAGACATATTCTTAGGCGGTATCACCTGATCAGGGTGATAGTAGATCACCGGGAGATCGAGGTCAGGAGAGTTGACATAGAGGATAACACAGCGGATCCACTCACCAAGGCCCTCCCCCAGATGCTAATCGAGAGACTTTTTGGGATGTTGGGTATGGGATACTACAACAACTGTCCTTAGTGCAAGTAGGAGATTGTTAGTGATATGTATGCCCTAGAGGCCATTATTGTATGATATAGTGGATGTTTGGACATATATATGGAGGACTTTATTGCTCGACATGATAGTATGCTATCTGGTTGCTTTTATCTTAACATGTTCACTGGTATTATCATACTGTCTCTCATATACATGTTGATAAAGCCCTTAGGATGTAGGCTTGACTACCAGGACTATGATGTGGATCATACTACTGGGACCTGGGTAGTCCACAAGCACATCCTTCAATTGTTCCTAGTCGAGGGAATATCGAGACAGGGCATCTATATTCCAGAGTAGACTAGTGTGTACGTTTCTTGACCCTGTATGGGGCGATGGTTGATCCCATATCCGTTGGTATTTGACATCAAAGATTGTACACATGTGCTTATTAGAGAATGGGTACACCGAACAGGACTCGCCGAGAACTCCTAGATGGTACTATACCTATCGTCAGATAGAAGTTCTTTGGTGACACTGGTACAGGTTAGTCTGTAGACCCGAGATCGTCATAGAGTATTGTGTGGTTCCCACTGTGCTTTGATTTCCTCCCTACCACGGCTCAAAAGAATCGTGCAAACAGATGGATTTTAGGTACAGTACCGAGTCACATGGAGGCAATGAGCGATAAGAGGGCTTTCTTCTCTCCCGGTATAGGGAGTTGATGTTGCGCTATGCTCGATTGGCAATAACAGGAAGTCCCTGACCAGGGCTGTTGATGAGATTTACTGGTAAGTGTTATCAGTAGTTTCTCGTACCGTTATAGGCCTTACATCGGTGATTGAATGATTCTCGGTGTGTAGGTAGAAAATGTATAGAAATCACAACCAAAGAAATTTGTAAACCGCAATCAATAACGGTATCAATTGTAGGTTCGTTAGCGAGTGCGGATCGTCCATAGGGAAAGTGAGATTTGATCGTAATTGATTTAGATGAATTGAAAATTAAAGAGAAAAGAAAAGAGAATTCAATTCAAGATTTATGAAAGTGAATTTCAAGAATTAGCAAAATCTAGATCTAATATCAAGAACACTAAAAATCAAGAATCAAGAATTGATGATATCCAATCAAATTAGGTTTCAAGAATTGAAATGAGGCTCGTAGGAATCGATCGAATCTATAGAAGTGATGAAAACTTGTGATTACGTTTTCTTATCCATTAATGATTTGTTGCTAGATCGATGACGATCTACGAGGTTTAAGGATCTTTTGAAGGAACCAGGGTTTCTTCATCTGATCCTTTGTCCTTTCGTTGATTCTCATCCAAAAGCTAGCCTCTAGTAAATTGAATCACCAATCGTCGATCTCTAATTAAGAGCGAAAATATTCAAGAAAGCATTTCGCTCGAAACTAGATTGTCGATGATTCAATTTACAAGAGTTTACAAAACTTATAGGAATTAAGAATTGTTTCAAGATTTGTAATCATAATCATCTATTGATTCTCTCGACTCCTCTACGAGCGGAGTTTTTACTCAAGCATTATATCAAAGAACACAATCAAGAATCGAGATCTAATCATAATGCTCAAATATAGAGATAAGCAAGATAAAGAAATTTCACCTTTTATTAATCAACAATTTTGTTACAATTCTCTCAAGATCTACAAGATTCGAGGAAAGAACTCGATCGTCGATTTAGCTTCGCATCGTCTCCGTGAGTCGCGGATCGTCTTGGATCACTTGCTCGGTTGAAGATCGGCGTCGCTTCTAAAAGGTTGAAGGCTTCTTGCTTGATTTGTACTCGGAGATCTTGAATTTGGCTTTTGGATTTGGATTAGGGTTAGGGTTTGAATGCACAAGTTGTGTCACTCAACTTGTGGGATTTGTTGCTCAATTTTCAACAACCCTTCAACTAATAATCAACAACCTTGAGAGTGAAGCCTTAGGGTCCTTTTTATAGCCTTGATTAGGATTAGCTTCTTTTAGAAGCTAGGTTAGGATTAGCTTCACTTGTAAGCTTGGTAGTTAGGAAGAAGATTCTAGAATTAGTTAGTTAGAGCTAGCTTCCTTGATAAGCTTGGAGGTTAGGAAGAAACTTCTAGGTTTAGGTAGTTATGTGGCTTGCTTGATAAGCTTAGAAGTGTTTAGCTTGGACAAAAAGCTTTGTTGTTCGGCCAGAAGCTTCTGGAGATCTCTGGAATTTGCATTGGCTTAAAGAAGTGTGGGCCTTGAAAGGAGAATTCTAAAGCGAAGAGACGCTGACGTCATCATCACGTGGCCGCGGATCCGCCGCGGGAAGGCTGCTCTGGCCGCGGATCCGCGGCCCATTGGTAGCCTTTGTGCATCAATTTTCCAGGTAACCCTTGGGCTGACTTTGTGGCACTTTTCTGATGTGTTGAATCTCATATTTCTTTCTATATGTAGGGTTGCAAGGCACATGCACAAGGGTCTACGAGGCATCAACCATGCCCGATTAAAATTTTAGCCGTGCCGAACAACCCAAAGCCGGATCTTTAAACTAGAGTTTATGCGAAAACAAGCGTGTTAAACACTTTAACACTAAGTGAGAGGGATTACAACCTTTGTAGATCCGGTCCTTCACTTCATTAGCTCCGTGTTGTGGTCCCTTCGCTGCGATCATCGTGTTCCAGACTCTCGAGAGGCTCCACGAAGAGAAAGATGCAGTCTTGCTTCCGATCTTCGATAACAAAGACGATCTACCTTGAAGTTTCATTAACACAAGCTAACACTCACTAAATGAAGTGAACACCCTCATCTAAATGGCAAGGATAGATGAGGATGATGAAGTAGGATTTTAGCTCTCATTTATAATCTTTTTCTCACACATAATCATCACTTAGAAAAAACAAGAAAGCTTTTTTCATGAAAAGAAGAAGGAAGAAGAAGATGAATAATGATAGAATCCTTTTGTGATGAATAATGTAAAGAAGATAATGATGAATAATGCAACCATGGTCAACTAAACCCATGTAGAGAATTAATTAGGGCTAGGGTTTGGGTTGGGTTAAAAGCGAGTCACTTGAAAATATCAAGCATAATATCTTTTCCAAGACAAAAGAAAAGCTTCTAGAATCTACTAGAAGTCATAACCCTAATCCAAACCCTAACCATGTTTAAACTCCACTAAACATGTTGCATTAGTAATCATATCATGTTACAATATTATATATCACATATACAATATTTATTGTAACAAAATAAAATAATACAATTAACATATATCGCATATATATCAATGTATTACCCGAGTGAGAAAAAGAATCTTTTGGTGTGCTAATATTAGTTCATGTAATTTAATATATCATATATATTATACATTAAATTATCGAATCAACACTTGATCCGACAATCCGGCTATATCGCATATAACCGACTAATACGATGACCCGGCTATATCACATATACCCGGCCGATATCTTATATCGCGAGAATCCAATACGGTATCATATACCACATTATCCTCGGTCCCGCACATATCACATATGTGCTCCTACTCCGTTTTGCCTGAGCCAAGAAACCTCTGTGTAGGACTCTAAAGAATCGTCAATACGCCGGCAGTAGGTGATGATCATATCAAACACCCACAAGCTGCAAGCGGTTAGCTAAATGTAACAGCCACCCAGGTATTGAGCGCTCAGAAGATCAACAAGCAAGTCTGTACTTTCTCCTGTGAATCCAATCAGTAACACTCCCGTACAGTCCAGTCTCGTCGTCTGATATGTCGCATATCTCGCCTAGGGGTGGTAAACATCAGACCCCAGTAGCTCGATAAGTCGTGTCGATTTTGTAAGTCCACGTTGCCCACCCCGGTACTTGCGGGGAGGCGGAAAACGGAATAAAAATCGGATTTTTATCATCTTAGGCAACATGGACTACACTTTTAAGGATCTTTGCTAAACAAAAACTTGCTAAAGCTAACTAGAAACTAGCTAAGTGCTAGAAAGGTTATACCTTTGGTCTTTATGTCCTTCTCTCCTTGCTCCTTGGAGTAGTGGAAGGAGGTCACCTTGTCGTCTTCTCCCGTCAAAGAAAGATCCACCCGAAAGCCTCAACTTTTGGCTTCAACTCCAAGCTAGAAGTAACTAGGGTTCAAGAAGTGCTAGTCCTTCAACCCTAGATGAGAGTAGAGATGATCAAGAGAGGGTTTTTCTCAAGCTCAAGTGTTTCTCAACACATGAGAGGGGAGAGCTTGAGGGAGAGGAAGAACAAGAGAGAGAAATGAAATGATAGAATGAGAATGATTGTGAACCATTCTCACTAATATGTGTATATTATTTTAATTAAATAATTAGCTAGATAATTGTCATGGTTAATCATGACATGACCATTATCATTTCAATTTGCAAGGATCAAAAAGCATCTTCCAAAAGAAATGATGATGGTCAAAGTGTCAACCTAGGTCAACAAGTCAAGGAGGTCAAATGGTCAACAACCATAACCATGCACAATTATTAAACTAATTATCAATTAGCTATAATACACACATAAGCATTAGGGTTAACAAAATGACAATAGCCATTAACCCTAATCAATGTCCTCTCCCTCTGTCTCAAGCAACTGTGCATACGCACCCGCATTCGTGATCCGAGGAACACGAATACAATGAGAAACACCAATCCCAAATCATATACTAGGATCCGGCTTAAACCAAAGCCCGCTAGTATAAACTGTCCGGACAGCAAACGTGCACAAGTGCGCGGATGTGAACGAACCCTGTCGCAAAACCATGCGACCTCTACTCATTTTGCCTAAAGGCGAATAGCTCTCTGTGTGGGACTCTAAAGACTCGACACTACGCTGGCAGTGGGTTTAACCACAGACCGCAAGCGGCACTAGCTGTACGTAACGGTCCCCAGGTAGATGTCGATAAGAAGACTGACGAGGTGAACCCCATATGAACTCCTACTGAGCCTGTATGTGACAGTCTCCGTACAGTCCGGTCTGTTCGTCTGATACATCGCATGGCGGGCCTAGGGGGGCGGTGAATGTCAGTCCCCTAATAGCGGTACAAGTCGTGTCGAAGTGTAGCCCAGAACACCCTGAGATAACACTGGAACCCTACCAGTATATCTCGCTTGCCCTGGCCAGGGACTACTCGTGTAATGACTCTCCTGGACACAGCGTGATGTCAACCCCCAATACCGGGAGAGACGAATCCTGTCTAACCGTCACTGCCTCCAAGTGCTTCGGGACTGCACCCAAAAACTACCTGTTTGCACGACTCCTTTGAGCCGTGGTAGGGTAGTAATCAAAGTGCAGTGGGAACACACTTGAGGTGAAGTGACAGTGTCAAGTCAACGGACTAAGCTGTACTCATGTCACCTGGGAACTGATAACTGACGATAGGTATAATACCAACCAACAGTTCCCGACGAGTCCTGTCCAGTGTACTCGTAACCTAACGAGCACCCGTATACTATCTCAAGCACGACGTACTGACGGCTGTGGGACAGACCGTCTCCCACACTGGGATGAGAAGCGCATACGCTAGTCTACTCCGGAGTATCGATGCCCTGTCTTGATAGTCCAACGACCAGGGACCTGTATAAGGATGTGCTTATAGATTACCCAGCTCCCACGAGTGCGAGCGCCATCACAACGCTGGTAATCAAGCAAAGATCCTAAGGGCTCTACTAATATGTATATCAGCAATATGCTAAAAGAAACACATGCATATATTAAAGCAGAGACAAACCAAGTAGCATACTACCATTTCGAGCAAGATTGTATATACAACTGCGAATATCCCAAGCTTCCATTAAGTAATATACAAACTAGTATGATACAGTAATGGCCTCTAGGGCATATACACTAACAATCTCCCACTTGCACTAAGGCCATGTACTGGCGTATCGAAGACCTATCATCTCGATCAGCCGCTCGAACTGAGTCTGGGGCAAGGCCTTGGTGAATGGATCTGCTGTGTTATCCTCTGATGCAACTCTCCGGACCTCGATCTCCTGGCGATCCACGATCTCCCTGATCAGGTGATACCGCCTTAAGATGTGTCTGGATTTCTGATGGGACCTTGGTTCCTTCGCTAAAGCTACAGCCCCGTTGTTGTCGCAATACAGAGGTATTGGGTCAACAATGGACGGAACCACCTGAAGTTCTCTTAAGAACTTCCTCATCCAGACAGCTTCTTTTGCGGCATCAGATGCAGCGATGTATTCCGCTTCCATAGTCGAGTCAGCAACGGTTTCCTGTTTGGAGCTCTTCCAACACACCGCCCCTCCATTGAGGGTGAAGACAAAACCCGACATGGACTTGGAATCATCCTTGTCACTCTAGAAGCTGGAGTCAGCAAAGGCCTCAATCTGCAGGTCTTTTCCGCCATACACCAAGAACATCTCCTTAGTCCTTCTCAGGTACTTGAGAATGTTCTTTACTGCTATCCAATGTTTCTCCCCAGGGTTTGACTGATACCTGCTTACCATACTCAGTACATAAGCCACATCCGGCCTGGTACACAACATCGCATACATTATAGAGCCTACCGCAGAAGTGTAGGGTATAATAGACATGCGATCCCTCTCCAAATCAGTCTTGGGAGACATCTCTTTGGAGAGGGTGATCCCGTGACAAGCCGGTAGATTACCGCACTTGGAATCTTCCATACTGAACCTCTTCAGTATGGTGTCGATGTACCTGGACTGCGAAAGTCCTAATATCCTCTTGGATCTGTCACGGTAGATTCGAATGCCCAGAATGTATGAGGCATCACCCAGGTCTTTCATGGAGAACCTGTGTGACAAGAACCCCTTGACAGATTGTAGCATAGGAATGTCATTTCCTATTAAGAGAATGTCATTCACGTATAAAACGAGGAATACTACAGTTCTCGCTACAAATCTACAATAGATGCATGGTTCATCTGGATTTTTGATAAAGCCAAATTCCTTGACCGTCTCATCAAAACAGATGTTCCAACTCCGCGATGCCTGCTTTAGTCCATAAATGGACTTGAGCAACTTGCACACCTTTCTGCTGCTCCCACTCTGAATGAAACCCTCTGGCTGGTCCATATAGACACACTCCTCTAAATGACCATTTAGAAAAGCTGTCTTTACGTCCATCTGCCAAATCTCATAATCGTGGAAGGCAGCAATGGCAAGAAGGTGTAGGGTTCCTAGGCACACTAATGAGGTCTCACAAGGCATCAACCATGCCAATTTCAAATTTTAACGGTGCCGAGAAACCCTAACAAGATCGTTGGCTAGATTTTTAGGTGACAAAGCAAACTAGTTAACACTTAACTAGTAGAATACGGAAATACAACCTTTGTAGATCCGGTCCTCCACCTCCACGGCTCCGTGATGAAGTCCTCTCCGCTGTCCAAATGCAATCCCGGGCTCTAGCGTCGGCTTCATCGGAGAAATGGGCGGGCAAGGTCGTCGGCTTCGTGCCGAAGATGATCTACGTCGAGGCATCACAAGATCAAGCTCCCACTTCTCCAAGTCATGAAACTTGTGAAGAAAACACACTCTACTACTTGGCAAGAGGTAGAGGATGAAGAAATAGGAAGTGGGTAGACTTTAGAATTGGATTTCTCACTCATTTTCATCAATCACCATTGATGAAGTCAAGGTTCTTCATCTTGAAGAAGAAGAAGAAGAAGATGATAATGATATGATAGAATAAAAAAGATTAACTTGAAAAGATAATCCCATTCATTCTTATCATAATAGTTACCATGGTTAAGTGTAGAGAATGAACCAAGGTTAAGTGAAGTGGTTAGGGTTAAGCATGAGACAAAATGGTCACAAAGTCAAAGCTTCATGAAGCTTCAAAGAAAAAACAAAACTTGCAACCATTTCATTTCATATCTTTTCCAAATAAATAAATAAATAAATGATTAAGAAAAAGAAAACCCTAATCATCAATTTAACCATGGTTTAATCTTTACACTTAACCAAGTTAACATGTATCATCAAACATGATACAATCATTTGCACAAAAAGTATATCACATATACAACTTGTACAACCAAGTGAGAAAATCCTTTTAAAGTGAACCAATACTAGTTAATGCAAAGTAATATATCATATATATAATTATACATTAAATCATTAAATCAACACTTGATTTAATGATCCGGTCATATAGCATATAACCGACTAGTATCATCAGTAACAACTTATCGAAACAACACTTGATCCGATAACCCGGCTATATCGCATATAACCGAGCAATGTCACATATCGCGGGAATCAAATAAAGTATCACATACTGGTATCATTCTCGGTCCCGCACATATCTCATATGCTCTCCTATTTCGTTTCGCTTGAGCCAGGAAACCTCTGTGTAGGACTCTAAAGACTCGTCAATACGCCGGCAGCAGATGATGATCATATCAAGCACCCACAAGCCGCAAGCGGTCTGCTAAACGTAACGGCCACCCGGGTATTGAGCGATCAGAAGATCGACGAGCAAGCCCGCTCACACTCTAGTGAATCCAACCAGTAACACTTACCGTACAGTCCGGTCTCATCGTCTGATATGTCGCATATCTTGCCTTGGGGTGGTTAAACGTCAGACCCCAATAGCTCGATAAGTCGTGTCGATATGAGGTCTATAACAATTCGAGAAACTACTGGTAACACTTACCGGTAAATCTCAGCAACCCTGGCCTGGGATTTCCTGTTATAGCCAATCGAACACAGCACAACATCAATCCCCTATACCGGGAGAGACGAATCCCCTCCTATCGCTCATTGCCTCCATGTGACTCGGGACTGTACCCAAAAGCCACCGTTTTGCACGCCCTCTTGGACGTGGTAAGGTGGAAATCAAAGCACAGTGGGAACCACACAAGACTCTATGACGATCTCGGGTCAACAGACAACTCTGTACCAGTGTCACCAGAGAACTGCCATCTGACGTAAGGTATAATACCATCTGGGAGTTCTCGGCGAGTCCGTCCAGTATACCCAGTCTCTACTGAGCACCCGTATATCTCCTCTGATGTCAAACACCAATGGATATGGGATCATCCATCGCCCATCTGTATGGGTCGAGAAGGTACACGCTAGTCTACTCTGGTATATCGATGCCCCGTCTCGATACACCCATGACTAGGGACTTTGAAGGATGTACTTATGGACTACCATGTCCCTACTAGTATGATCCGCATCATAGTCCAGGTAGTCAAGTACACATCCTAAGGGCTTTACCAACATGTAATAGAGAGACAATCAGTGTACACGTTAAGGTAAAGTACAACCAGATAGCATACTATCATGTCGAGCAAGAAAGTCCTCCCTATATATGTCCCAGCATCCACTACAATATACATCCAATGTACAGTAATGGCCTCTAGGGCATACATATAACTAACAATCTCCCACTTGCACTAGGGCCATCTGATAGCAGTGGTTGTAGTATCTCATACTCAACCATCCCATAAAAGTCTCTCTCTGGGAATAGGCCTTCGTGAGTGGATCCGCCGTGTTATCCTCTGAGTCTACTCTCCTTACCTCGATCACCCTGGAGATCAACCATCTCCATGATCAGGTGATACTGTCTTAGAATATGTCTGGATCACTAATGGGACGGACGTTCCTTGGCATAAGCCACAACTCCATTGTCACACAATGGGAGGAACATAGTTCATCTCATGAACCAATATACACCCAAACAGCCTCTTTGGTAGCATCTTTAGTAGCCATGTATCGTTCCTTTATCGTCTAGTATGTCACGATATCTAGCTTGGAACTCTTCCAACATACCGTCCCTTTACTGAGGGTAAAGACAATGCCTGTGACTGACATTCAGTCATTTTTATCACCCTGGAACACTTCCAGTGATTCTCCCTAGGATCAATTGATACCATCTCATTACAACTAGTGAGTGTCCTAATATCCATTTAGATCTATCTCATAGATCCAAAAGCTAGGATTTAGTAGGTATCACTTTGATCCTATGTGGAGAATCATTGTGATAAGCGGAGATCGACCGAGCGTAGCATAGGAAACTCCTTCCCTATCAAGAGTATGTCATTCACGTACTCTACGAGGATCGTCACCATACTCCCTACTACCTTTTTGTTTATACAAGGTTCATCTACCATTTTGATGATGTCAACTTCTTTGACTAATTCATCAAAACAGATGTTCCAACTCCGCGATGCCTGCTTTATCCTATAAAGCATCTTGCACACGTTTCCGCTGCTCCCACTGTCTACGAAGCCCTCTGGCTGTGTACTTATAGACGCACTCTTCTAAAACATCATTTAGAAAAGCAGTCATGACACCCAACCACCAGATATCGTAGTCATGGTATGTAGCCGTGACAAGTAGGATCTGGATGGACTTAAGCATAGCTACTTGAAAAGGTTTCATCATTATCCACACCTGGTCAATGACGCAAACTTTTAACAAGTCTAGCTCTGAAAGTCTCAACTTTTCCATGTACACCAAGTAATCTTCTCAAGATATACTTGCTCCTGATGTGGATTTAACCCTTCAGATATAGCAACTAAAGTCCATACTTTGTTGGTGTATATGGATTCCATTTCAGATCACTAAGCATCCAGCCATTCTTACAGAGTCTTACTCCTGATGGCCAGCTCGAAGCTAGTTGGGTCATCATCTCATGATGCAATCCTCGCTCCCACTGTCATAGAGAAACCGAAGTATCTCTCAGGTGGGTGAGGAACCCTACTAGATCGGCGGAGAGGCCGAGGTTCGTTGGAATCTACTGAATCCTTTGGTTCTACCAAATTATCTGCTGTATTTTGTATAGCTGGAACCTTTCCAGTTCTACATTACAGACCTTGCCTCGAGTTTGTCCGGATTTTCCTTTTAGGCATTAGCCGGACAACCCCAAATCTTAACTAGCTTAAGACATGGGCTCTTCCCTTTCCATATCACATATGAAATGGTAGAAAACTGATTTGATTGGAACCCTATTCAATAGGTATGCAACTTCTCAAGTGCATAACACCCAAAAGGAAAAAGGTAACTCAGTAGTACTCATCATAGAGCACACCATATCAAATAGGGTGTATCTGCTCCGCCCCGATATACCATCGTGCTATGGTGTATACGGAGGAGTAATTCTGAGAGAGAATCTCATTCTCCTTTAGAATAGTCCAGGAATTTCCGTGCTCAAGTATTCTCCTCCTCGATCACATCAAAGGACGTAATACTTATACCCGTATTTTGGTTCTCTACTTCTAAATCATATTCTGTGAATATCTCAAAAGGTTTGGACTTATGTTTCAACAGGAACATATGTCTGAATCTAAGGAGATTATCAGAGAATGTAATGAAGTACAAAGAACCGGTCTTGGCATGTGTAGACTGGGGACCTACATACATCAACATGTATCATCCCAAGAGTTTACTAACTCTTTCTCTGCTTCCAATAAACAGAGCTATGGTCATCTTATCTTTGTGACATGACTGGCAAGTTTCATAAGATGCAAATTCAAACTGATTTAAATATGCATCTAAATGTAACTTCAGTTAGTCGGGTCGCATTGATATGACCTAGTCTACAATACCTCAAGAAGGATCCGTTCATTTCTGAACTCTTCCTCTTGTGTGTGTTCTGTATACTAAGAACTGTAGTTTGATTTAGAACATCAATGCTTTTAGATAACGTGCCTGAACCGATCAACTTTTGATATAGGAAATGTTCAAAACATTATCCAACAATACAAAATTATATCCTTTCTTTACTAATAAAGAAATTGATATGATTTTGTATATCAGGTTCGGTATCTAATAACATTTGTTCAGAATCAATGTATTGGTAATACAGGGTGACAGTGACCGACAGACTTGGCTGCAACTCTTGCCCCGTTTTCTGCCTCATGAAACTTCTCACCCGTTCTCAGTTCTCAACCTATCTGTAGCCTTATGTAACAGATTACATATCTGGGATCCTGATCCGGTATCATATACCCAGGACGTAAAGGACATTGAGAAACAGTTCTGTATAATAAACACACCCGAAGATGATGCATCAGCATGCACTCTCTTCGTTTGGGCGGCATGGGAATCTTGGTATTCCCCTATTTCCTGCTCTGTCTTATAACAATTATAAGTTGGAGCGGGACCAACATTCCCCAGCTCAGTAAAACAAGCGGGTTCGGTCAATATTCCGTATTATTATCTTGATTAAGGCGTGATATGGTCGCTACCAGGAGAGAGAGAGAAGAAAACACTCAGCGTGCGCTCTTGCAAGAATAGATTGGTTTTTATTTTATCTAATCAGGATGGCTCCCACTGCTTTTTATCAAATCTTTCTTCAAACCCTAAAAGGAAAGACTAGCCGGGATTAATTACACACTACAAGTTCGCCAATCTTTCAGCCAGGCCAGTGTCGGTACTTTGAGGGAGGTCCCCCGTGCTTTCGCACGAACCTAATTAATGTAAACCTCGTTTTCCCAGAGGCGTAACCTCGTTAACACCTTTCTAGACACCTACTTGATCGGCTAATTGCAATTTGTAAAACTCTCCCAGGAGTAACTCTTACTCGCAGCGGGTGTCGGGATCCAACTATCTCATAGAAGGTATGCAATCTCATTGCAAATTTCAACACTTGAAATTCCCGATAATATTTTGCCCCTAACGTGCTATGACCTTGACGAAAGCCAACAAACCATAGCCCGCTAGTCAAGTTCAACCCGTACATTTCTTGATTGAATTAAACCCACCCGCACGACCCTTGACGAAAGCCAACAAAGTCGCAAGACTACCCTAATCCAATCGCATCGTATGCTGGCAGATAAGCAGCATATAGCTACCGCACACTGCACCTTGACGAAAGCCAACAAATGCAGCACGAATACTATATACAACTTATCTGAAATGACGGAGGGCTACGACAGGTTTTTCTGAAAAACTATTGCGTAATGAACTTGATATCGTTGTAGAATCAAATGATTTTAAATGGAGTGTTTTTGAGGCTTTTCTAGTTTTGCTAAAGGAGTCACTCCCGGTGAAGGGATCGTCGGTCCTTTCCTCGTCGAATGAGGTGCGGGATATATCATATATATCACTGTGCAAAGCAAAAACTCTTAAAAGCAATCAAAAGACAAACCGAGTGTATAGCATCTGCCAGTTATTGCTAAAGGAGTCACTCCCGGTGAAGGGATCTCGGTCCTTTCCTCATCGAATAAGGTGCAGGATATATCATATATACCGCTGTGCAAAGCAAGAACTGTAGCTACCTGTTTTATTTTGAAATTCGATTCTACAACATCTTAGGTTTCTTTTATTTCATTAATCTCATTAATGAAGTCCCATCATTTAAATACCTAAACATCACAGATAAATACGACGTACACTTATGCCATCCGCATTCGCCTCGATGTCCCCTCGTGCACCGTTAGGTTAGGTAACTAACGGCAGAGCGGGGCAGGGCTAGCGCGGGTGTAAAACATAAGTAACACCTATATAATATATCATATATACTATATACTGTATCTATCACAGAACATCACATGATCACATCACAGATACCGCAGCAGAAGAATCCTATGAAATATTGGATATACTAGGACGTCCGTGTTTTCAATACGAGCCAGTACAAAACACGGATTCCACGGTCGCGATGAATAGCCAAACCCACACCCCTAGACCCCTACGAGAGCGGCAAGCAACCCTACCAATTCTAGAGTTAGGAGACCCGGACTCGACTCCTCGAGTTGGTCTCCCACTGGACTCCAGAACCCGGTTACTTGTGCCCTCCTCCTTGGGTCTATCCTAGTGCGGAAAAGTAAATAATATACATCAACGGTGACAACTTCCGCAACCTGGAAGTGCCCCAATAAAAGAATATTACATACAAGTTTTTTTACATGAATGAAAATGAAAAACACTCATCTCACATAAAAACCCCCGGCTATTCATACATGACGATCCAATATAACATATCCAGCAACACATAACATCACATGTCATCAACGTAAGTAAACATGCGTATCCCAATTGTCGTTGACATATAGCAACGAAACCGGCGATATCACATATTACACTTACGGTCACAGAAAAGAAAGTGTAAAACTACAACAGTTGGAATCCGCAACCTGCATAGACATCGCATGCCTAATCAAATGAATTCCTTAGACATCGCATGCCTAACAATTATAAACCCCGCATTTTAGTCTCAAAATCGAAAACTCTTTTCAATATGAAGTCGGGCAATTCAACAAGATTCCCGACATCCTGATCGAATGCTCGTCGCAAACTTTAGTAGACGGCCGCACCCCCGATGCCGTCGACGAAGTGCACCAAGGCGGAACACCGCTGCCGCGAGCACCCGAACGGACGCTTTCGGCGACGGGGTTCTCCTACAGTCACTTGGTCGGGGCTATGGGGTGTAGCTGTCTATTAAGTTTACCCGGCGAGTATCCGCGTATGCTACGTGATTGCGACGGACTTTTGATCACATCAAAATTTCGTGGCAACCGATCAAGAGAGACTAAAGTGCTATGTTTATAACATTCATTCAGTTATCTCATAACTACTTGTGAATTCCAATTATTGTATCCCATTCCGGATAAATAGAAAATGTCAAACTTTCCGATCGAACAATCGAACACCCAAGTTTTCCCGATACAGATCAACACATGAAACAAGTCTAAAAACATTCAGTTCGTGCCTCAGCACCAACGGTCCAGCCGTAGAAGGGTCAAGCCAACGCCTCACATGTGGCACGCTGTACTGCCCCAAACCCGAAGGTTCAAAGGGCAGTTCAAGACGGTCACATAATCGAGTTAAGGTTTGTTGTCTTCTAGAGGGTCCATCGCGTTACTTGCACTACTTAGAACGTCGCTAAACCACGGAAAAATCTAACACTTGGAAATTTCCCGACAGGGGAAAAATTGGGTATTTATATCCGGTCGAACTTTTTTAACATATTCTAAAAATTATCCGGAAAGCCAAAAAGACAAAGTTAAAAAATCCGATCGATTCATCGAGTCCCCAATACAACCCCAGAACACTCATCTCTATAATCAGTATTAAAAATTCCTAGAAAATATAAAAACCAGAGATATGAATTACTGTGCAAAGAACCGTCGCCAATACCATAAATATGCCGCGGAACCGCCGCTAAAGGGGGGTCAACGCCGCGGTTCCGCGGTCAAGTAGAGGAATTAGAGGCTCCGTTTTGCACAGTAATTCATAGAAAACCCTGCTTAATTTTCTGCATATTTTTAATATTGAAAAATCCACAATTTTCAAAAAAGGACAGAGAGCAATTTGGAGTTAGGGATTTCGATCGATCGGACTTCAAACTGCATCTACGCATCGCCTAAGGCTCTAGCTAGGCTCTGATACCACTGTAGGGTTCCTAGGCACACTAATGAGGTCTCACAAGGCATCAACCATGCCAATTTCAAATTTTAACGGTGCCGAGAAACCCTAACAAGATCGTTGGCTGGATTTTTAGGTGACAAAGCAAACTAGTTAACACTTAACTACTAGAATACGGAAATACAACCTTTGTAGATCCGGTCCTCCACCTCCACGGCTCCGTGATGAAGTCCTCTCCTCTGTCCAAATGCAATCCCGGGCTCTAGCGTCGGCTTCATCGGAGAAATGGGCGGGCAAGGTCGTCGGCTTCGTGCCGAAGATGATCTACGTCGAGGCATCACAAGATCAAGCTCCCACTTCTCCAAGTCATGAAACTTGTGAGGAAAACACACTCTACTACTTGGAAAGAGGTAGAGGATGAAGAAATAGGAAGCGGGTGGACTTTAGAATTGGATTTCTCACTCATTTTCATCAATCACCATTGATGAAGTCAAGGTTCTTCATCTTGAAGAAGAAGAAGAAGAAGATGATAATGATATGATAGAATAAAAAAGATTAACTTGAAAAGATAATCCCATTCATTCTTATCATAATAGTTACCATGGTTAAGTGTAGAGAATGAACCAAGGTTAAGTGAAGTGGTTAGGGTTAAGCATGAGACAAAATGGTCACAAAGTCAAAGCTTCATGAAGCTTCAAAGAAAAAACAAAACTTGCAACCATTTCATTTCATATCTTTTCCAAATAAATAAATAAATAAATGATTAAGAAAAAGAAAACCCTAATCATCAATTTAACCATGGTTTAATCTTTACACTTAACCAAGTTAACATGTATCATCAAACATGATACAATCATTTGCACAAAAAGTATATCACATATACAACTTGTACAACCAAGTGAGAAAATCCTTTTAAAGTGAACCGATACTAGTTAATGCAAAGTAATATATCATATATATAATTATACATTAAATCATTAAATCAACACTTGATTTAATGATCCGGTCATATAGCAAATAACCGACTAGTATCATCAGTAACAACTTATCGAAACAACACTTGATCCGATAACCCGGCTATATCGCATATAACCGAGCAATGTCACATATCGCGAGAATCAAATACAGTATCACATACTGGTATCATTCTCGGTCCCGCACATATCTCATATGCGCTCCTATTTCGTTTCGCTTGAGCCAGGAAACCTCTGTGTAGGACTCTAAAGACTCGTCAATACGCCGGCAGCAGATGATGATCATATCAAGCACCCACAAGCCGCAAGCGGTCTGCTAAACGTAACGGCCACCCGGGTATTGAGCGATCAGAAGATCGACGAGCAAGCCCGCTCACACTCCAGTGAATCCAACCAGTAACACTTACCGTACAGTCCAGTCTCGTCGTCTGATATGTCGCATATCTTGCCTAGGGGTGGTTAAACGTCAGACCCCAATAGCTCGATAAGTCGTGTCGATATGAGGTCTATAACAATTCGAGAAACTACTGGTAACACTTACCAGTAAATCTCAGCAACCCTGGCCAGGGATTTCCTGTTATAGCCAATCGAACACAGCGCAACATCAACCCCCTATACCGGGAGAGACGAATCCCCTCCTATTGCTCATTGCCTCCATGTGACTCGGGACTGTACCCAAAAGCCACCGTTTTGCACGCCCTCTTGGATGTGGTAAGGTGGAAATCAAAGCACAGTGGGAATCACACAAGACTCTATGACGATCTCGGGTCAACAGACTACTCTGTACCAGTGTCACCAGAGAACTGCCATCTGACGTAAGGTATAATACCATCTGGGAGTTCTCGGCGAGTCCGTCCAGTGTACCCAGTCTCTACTGAGCACCCGTATATCTCCTCTGATGTCAAACACCAATGGATATGGGATCATCCATCGCCCATCTGTATGGGTCGAGAAGGTACACGCTAGTCTACTCTGGTATATCGATGCCCCGTCTCGATACACCCACGACTAGGGACTTTGAAGGATGTACTTATGGACTACCATGTCCCCACTAGTATGATCCGCATCATAGTCCAGGTAGTCAAGTACACATCCTAAGGGCTTTACCAACATGTAATAGAGAGACAATCAGTGTACATGTTAAGGTAAAGTACAACCAGATAGCATACTATCATGTCGAGCAAGAAAGTCCTCCCTATATATGTCCCAGCATCCAGTACAATATACATCCAATGTACAGTAATGGCCTCTAGGGCATACATATAACTAACAGAAGGATCCGAATGGATTTCAGCATAGCTGCTGGAGAAAAGGTTTCGTCATAGTCCAAACCAGGTCGCTGACGAAAACCCTTTGCTACCCGTCTAGCTTTATAGGTCTCAACCTGTCCATCTACACCAATCTTCCTTTTTAAGATCCACTTGCATCCTACGGGTTTCACCCCGTCTGGAGCAATGTCCAACGTCCATACTTTGTTGGTGTACATGGACTCCATCTCGGTCCGCATTGCATCCAGCCATTTTACCGAGTCGACGCTCTTAATGGCCTACTGGAAGCTAGTAGGCTCATCACAATCTATGATTCAATCCTCTCTATCCCCGTCAATGAGAAAACCGTAGTATCTCTCGGGCGGATGAGACTGCCTACTACTCCTGCGGAGTGGCGTGGGAATGTCCTGATCTTTCGAACCCTCTGGTCCTACTAAGCTTTCAGTAATAGCTTGTGGTTTTGGAATTTCTTCCAGTTCTATTGCGCTCCCACTTGTTTCTTTTTCTAAGAACTGATGTTCCAGAAAATGGGCATTTCGAGAAACAAGGACTTTTTGTTCCTCTGCGTAATAGAAAAGATACCCCCTGGAGTTCTTTGGGTATCCCACAAACTTGCACAGTACTGAGCGTGCCTCTAGCTTGTCCGTATGCTGCTTTTTGACATAAGCTGGACATCCCCAAATCTTCAGGTATTGAAGATAGGGTTTCTTCCCACTCCATAACTCATATGGTGTGGTAGGCACAGTCTTAGTGGGAACTCGGTTCAAAAGGTATGCAGCTGATTCTAGCGCATATCCCCAGAACGATCGCGGTAACTCAGCGTTAATCATCATGGACCGCACCATATCCAATAGGGTTCGGTTCCGTCTCTCCGATACACCGTTATGTTGCGGAGTGTATGGAGGAGTAAGCTGAGAGAGAATTCCATTCTCTTTTAAGTAACCCAGGAACTCGGCACTCAAGTATTCACCACCTCGATCAGATCTCAGTGTCTTTATACTTTTGCCTGTTTGTTTTTCTACTTCATTCTTATATTCCTGGAACTTTTCAAAAGCTTCGGATTTACGCTTCATCAAGAAGACATGTATGAACCTTGAGAAATCATCCGTAAAAGTAATGAAGTAAGAATAACCGCTTCGTGCATGTGTAGACATTGGACCGCACACGTCGCTGTGTACGAGTCCCAAGAGCTCGCTCGCTCTTTCTCCGTGTCCAGTGAACGGAGTCTTTGTCATCTTTCCTTTGAGACAGGATTTGAAAGGTTCCTAGGCACCCTATAGAGGTCTCACAAGGCATCAACCATGCCATTTTCTTAAATTATGGGTGTCAAGAAACCCTAACACGGATCGTCGGCTAGAATTCTAGGCGAAAAACTAAACTAGTTAACATATTAACTAAAGGTTATATGCTACAACCTTTGTAGATCCGGTTATCCTCTTCCTTGGCTCCACGTAGGCATCCTCTTGCTGTCCATCTCGATTCCCAAACTCGAACGTCGGCTTCACCGGAGAATAGGGCGGACTAGGTCGTCGGCTTCGTGCCGAAGATGATCTACGTCGAGGCATCGCAAGTTCAAGCTCCGACTTCATCAAGTGGTGAAACTTGTGAAGAAAACACCCAAAACAACTTAGCAAGAGGTAGAGGGTGAAGAAATAGGAGGTGGGTTCACTTTAGAATTGGATTTCTCACTTTGGATCTCAAGTTGCCATTGATGGCATCATAGTTTCTTTCTTGAAGATGAAGAAGAAGAAGAAGCTAGATTATGATAAGTTATTATTAAAATGAAAAGAAAAACCAAACTTATCATAATATGAACCATAGTTAAGTGTAGAGAATTGACTAAGGTTAGAAGAATGGTTAGGGTTTAGTGTGAAGACAAAATGGTCACAAAGTCAAAGCTTCATGAAGCTTCAACAATGTTCAAGAATGAAAGCAACCATTTTGTATTCTTATCCCATTCTTTTTCCAAAAATGAATAAATAAAAGAATGGATAAATAAAACCCTAATCACTTTCTTAACCTAGGTTTAATTCTATACACTTAACCAAATGAGCAAGCATCATCAAACATGATACTAACATGTGCACAAAAGTATATCACATATACAATTTGCACATCAAGTGAGAAAATCCATATAAAGTGAACCAATACTAGTTAATGCAAAGTAATATATCAAATATATAATTATACATTAAATCATTAAATCAACACTTGATTTAACGATCCGGTTATATCGCATACAACCGACTAGTATCTAATGTATCGATTTATCGAATCAATGATTCGATAACTAGGTCATATCGAATATAACCAATCGAAACATTTATCGCGAGAATGAAATACGGTATCACATACACGCATTATTCTCGGTCCCGCACATATCTCATATGCGCTCCTATTTCGTTTCGCTTGAACCAGGAAACCTCTGTGTAGGACTCTAAAGACTCGTCAATACGCCGGTAGCAGATGATGATCATATCAAGCACCCACAAGCCGCAAGCGGTCTGCTAAACGTAACGGCCATCCGGGTATTGAGCGATCAGAAGATCGACGAGCTAGCCCGCTCATACTCCTGTGAATCCAACCAGTAACACTTACCGTACAGTCCGGTCTGTTCGTCTGATACGTCGCATATTAAGTCTAGGGGTGGTAAACGTCAGACCCCAATAACCGATAAGTCGTGCCGATGTGAGGCTCATAACGGGTCGAGAAACTACTGGTAACACTTACCAGCAAATCTCTGATCAGCCCTGGCCAGGGACTTCCCTGTTACGGCCAATCGAGCACAGCGCAACATCAACCCCCAATACCGGGAGAAACGAAACCCCTCCTATCGCTCATTGCCTCCATGTGACTCGGGACTGTACCCAAAGACCACCGTTTTGCACGCCCTCATGGACGTGGTAAGGTGGAGATCAAAGCACAGTGGGAATCACACAAGACTCTATGACGATCTCGGGTTTACAGACTAACCTGTACAAGTGTCACCTGAGAACTGCCATCTGACGTGAGGTATAATACCATCTGGGAGTTCTCGGCGAGTCCGTCCAGTGTACCCAGTCTCCACTGAGCACCCGTATACCATCTCTGATGTCAAACACCAATGGATATGGGATCATCCATCGCCCATCCCATGGGTCGAGAAGCGTATACGCTAGTCTACTCTGGTATATCGATGCCCCGTCTCGATACACCCACGACAAGGGACCTTGAAGGATGTACTTATGGACTACCATGTCCCCACTAGTATGATCTGCATCATAGTCCAGGTAGTCAAGTACACATCCTAAGGGCTTTACCAACATGTAACTATAAGACAGTTTAAAGAGACAAGTGTACATGTTAAGATAAAGAGTAACCAGATAGCATACTATCATATCGAGCAACAAAGTCATCTCTATATATGTCCAAGCATCCAATATAATATACATCATCTGTACAATACTGGCCTCTAGGGCATACATACAACTAACAATCTCCCACTTGCACTAGGGCCAGCTGCTGTAGTATCGCATACCGAGCATCCCGAAGAGTCTCTCAAACTGTATCTGGGGAATGGCCTTCGTGAGTGGATCCGCCGTGTTGTTCTTCGTGTCAACCCTCCTGACCTCGATCTTCCGGCGATCAACTATCTCCCGGATCAGGTGATACCGCCTCAGAATATGCCTGGATCGCTGATGGGACCTGGGTTCCTTGGCCAAAGCCACCGCTCCATTGTTATCGCAATACAAAGGTATTGGACGCTCAATGGATGGAACCACTCCAAGTTCAGTAATGAACTTCTTGATCCAGACAGCCTCTTTGGCAGCATCGTTGGCAGCGATGTATTCAGCCTCCATCGTCGAGTCTGCCACGGTTTCCTGCTTGGAACTCTTCCAGCTAACCGCCCCTCCGTAAAGGGTAAAGACAAAGCCCGACTGCGACTTAGAGTCGTCCTTATCACTCTGGAAGCTCGAATCGGTAAAGGACTCCACTTGGAGTTCTTCGTTACCATACACCAAGAACATATCTCTAGTCCTTCGTAAGTACTTGAGAATGCTCTTCACAGCTGTCCAGTGACTCTCTCCAGGATCAGCTTGATACCTGCTCACTACACTTAGTGAGTATGCTACATCGGGTCTGGTACATAGCATCGAATACATGATAGAGCCTACTGCCGAAGCATAGGGTATCCCTTGCATGCGAGCTCTCTCCAAATCAGTCTTGGGAGACATCTCTTTGGAGAGAGTGACTCCAGAGATCGTGGGCAAGTTCCCACGCTTGGACTCTTCCATACTAAACCTCTTTAGTATGGTGTCAATGTACCTGGATTGGGACAAACCCAAAATCCGTTTGGATCTATCTCTATAGATCCTAATTCCCAATATGCAGGAGGCATCACCAAGATCTTTCATTGAGAATCTTTGTGATAAGAAGAGCTTGACCGATTGCAGCATAGGAATATCATTTCCTATCAAGAGTATGTCGTCCACGTACAATACGAGGAAGACAACCTTACTCTCTGCCACCTTCTTGTAGATACAAGGTTCATCTGGATTTTTTACGAAATCAAACTCTTTGATAACGACGTCAAAGCAGATGTTCCAACTCCGCGATACTTGCTTTAATCCATAAATGGATTTAAGTAGCTTGCACACCTTTCCGCTGCTCCCACTGTCTACGAAGCCCTCTGGCTGAGTCATGTACACGCACTCTTCTAAATCACCGTTTAGAAAGGCGGTCTTAACATCCATTTGCCAGATCTCGTAATCATGATAAGCAGCGATCGCAAGCATGATCCGGATGGATTTAAGCATAGCCACTGGAGAAAAGGTCTCGTCATAGTCCACACCTGGTCTTTGACGAAAACCCTTTGCTACAAGTCTAGCTTTGAAAGTCTCCACTTTCCCATCTACACCAAGTTTCTTCTTGAATATCCACTTGCTCCCAATGGGTTTTACCCCTTCAGGAGCAACGTCCAAAGTCCATACTTTGTTGGTGTACATGGATTCCATCTCGGACCGTATAGCATCCAGCCATTTCACTGAGTCCCCACTCGTGATGGCCTGCTCGAAGCTACTTGGGTCATCATCCTCCATGATGCAATCCTCGCTCCCACCATCCATGAGAAAACCGTAGTATCTCTCAGGTGGGCGAGGAACCCTACTAGATCGGCGGAGTGGCTGGGGTTCATCGGGAACTACGGAATCCTCTGGTTCCACCAGATCTTCTGTTGTAGCTTCTGCAGCTGGAACTTCTTCCAGTTCTACCTCATGACCACTAATCTCTTTGTCAAGAAATTCCTTTTCTAAAAAGGTGGCATGCCGAGAAACAAACACTCTTTATTCCTCAGGTTGGTAGAAGATATACCCTTGAGAATTCTTGGGATATCCTAAAAATTTGCATAGAACAGACCGTGCCTCGAGTTTGTCCGGATTTTGTCGTTTGACATAGGCTGGACAACCCCATATCTTAACATAGTTAAGACATGATCTCTTCCATTTCCATATCTCATATGGAGTGGTAGGCACAGATTTGGTGGGGACCATATTCAATAGATGTATGGCTGTCTCAAGCGCATACCCCCAGAAGGAAATAGGTAACTCAGCTGTGCTCATCATAGAGCGCACCATATCTAATAGGGTGCGGTTCCTCCGTTCTGATACACCGTTGTGCTGTGGTGTATATGGAGGAGTCAGCTGAGAGAGAATCCCATTCTCTTTTAGGAAGTCCAGGAATTCATTGCTCAAGTATTCACCCCCTCGATCAGATCGAAGGATTTTAATACTTTTTCCGGTTTGGTTTTCGACTTCTTGTTTATATTCTCTAAATTTCTCAAAAGCTTCAGACTTGTGTCTTATCAAGTACACATGTCCGTATCTTGAGAGATCGTCAGTGAATGTAATGAAGTACGAAGAATCATCCCTGGCATGTGTAGACATGGGACCACATACATCGCTATGTATTAGTCCCAAGAGTTCGGTAACTCTTTCTCCGTGTCCCGTAAACGGAGTTTTGGTCATCTTGCCTTTGAGACATGACTGGCAAGTGTCATAAGATGAAAATTCGAAAGGTTTCAAATATCCATCTTTATGCAACTTAGCCAGTCGTGTCACATTGATATGACCTAGTCTACAATGCCACAAGAAGGATTCGTTCAGTTCTGAACTCTTCCTCTTGTGTGTGCTTGTTATGCTCAGAACTGTTGATTGATTTAGAACATAAATGCCATTGCATGCCTGATCCAACCAACTTTTGGTTACGGAAAATGTTCATAACATTGTCCTGTAATACAAAATTATATCCCTCTTTACTTAATAAAGAAACTGATATAATGTTGCATATCAGGTTCGGCATGTAATAGCATTCGTTCAGAACCAATGTATTACCAGTTGGTAATACAAGGTGATATTCCCCGACAGTCTTAGCTGCAACAATTGCACCATTTCCAACTCTAATGTCTTTATCACCTTCTCCAAGTTCTCTACCTTTCCTGAGCCCATGTAACTGATTACATATATGGGATCCTGACCCGGTATCTAATACCCAGGACGTAGAGCAAATGGAGAAACAGTTCTCAGTAACGAACACACCCGAAGAAAATGCATCAACATGTACTTTCTTCATTCGGGTGGCATGGGAATCCTGGCATTCCCCTATATCCTGTTCATTCCTATAACTCTTATAAGAAAGAACGGAACCAACGTTCCCCAGCACAGTATAACATGCAGGTTCGGTCAATACATCCATATTATTATCTTCATTAGGGCATGAAATGGTCGCTACCTAGAGAGAGAGAGAAGAAAACACTTTAGCGTATGCTCGTGCAAGATCAGATTGGTTATTATCTTATCTAATCAGGATGGCTCCCACTGCTTTTTATCAAATCTTCCTCCAAACCCTAAAAGGAAAGACTAGCCGGGATTAATTACACACTACAAGTTCGCCAATCTTTCAGCCAGGCCAGTGTCGGTACTTTGAGGGAGGTCCCCCGTGCTTTCGCAGGAACCTAATTAATGTAAACCTCGTTTTTCCAGAGGCGTAACCCCGTTGACACCTTTCTAGACACCTACTTGATCAGCTAATTGCAATGTGTAAAACTCTCCTAGGAGTAACTCTTACTCGCAGTGGGTATCGGGATCCAACTATCTCATAGAAGGTATGCAATCTCATTGCAAATTTCAACACTTGAAATTCCCGATAATACTTTTGCCCCTAGCGTGCTATGACCTTGACGAAAGCCAACAAACCACAGCCCGCTAGTCAAGTTCAACCCGTACATTTCTTGACTGAATTAAGCCCACCCGCACGACCCTTGACGAAAGCCAACAAAGCCATACGACTACCCTAATCCAGTCGCATCATATGCAGCAGATAAACAGCACATAGCTACCGCACACTACACCTTGACGAAAGCCAACAAATGTAGCACGAATACTATATGTAACTTATCTGAAATGACGGAGGGCTACGCAGGTTTTTCTGAAAACCATGAGCGTAATGAACTTGATATCGTTGTAGAATCAAAATGAAGTTTTGAAATGGAGTGATTTTAAGGCTTTTCTAGTTTTGCTAAAGGAGTCACTCCCGGTGAAGGGATCTCGGTCCTTTCCTCGTCGAATGAGGTGCGGGATATATCATATATATCGCTGTGCAAAGCAAAAACCCAAAAGCAGTCAAAAGCAAACCGAGTGTGTAGCATCTGCCAGTTATTGCTAAAGGAGTCACTCCCGGTGAAGGGATCTCGGTCCTTTCCTCATCGAATAAGGTGCAGGATATATCACATATACCGCTGTGCAAAGCAAGAACTGTAGCTACCTGTTTTATTTTGAAATTTGATTCTACAACATCTTATGTTTCTTTTCTTTCATTAATCACATTAATGAAGTCCCATCATTTAAATACCTAAACATCACAGATAGATATGACGTACATTTATGCCATCCGCATTCGCCTCGATGTCCCCTCGTGCACCGTTAGGTTAGGTAACTAACGACAGAGCAGGGCAGGGCTAGCGCGGGTGTAAAACATAAGTAACGTCTATATAATATATCATATATACTATATACTATATCCATCACAGAATCACATCACATATATCGCAGCAGAAGAAACATATGAAATATTGGATATACTAGGACGTCCGTGTTTTCAATACGAGCCAGTATAAAACACGGATTCCACGGTCGCGATGAATAGCCAATCCCACACCCCTAGACCCCTACGAGAGCGGCAAGCAACCCTGTCAATTCTAGGGTTAGGAGACCCGAACTCGACTCCTCGAGTTGGTCACCCACTGGACCCCAGAACCCGGTTACTTGTGCTCCCCTCCTTGGGTCTATCCTAATGCGGAAAAGTAAATAATATACAAAGGGTGACATCTTCCGCTACCTGGAAGTGCCCCAAATAAAAGAATATTACATACAAGTTTTTACATGAATGAAAATGAAAAACACTCATCTCACATAAAAACCCCCGGCCATTCGAACACGACGATCCAATATAACATATCCAGCAACACATAACATCACATGTCATCAACGTAAGTAAATATGCGCATCCCAATTGTCGTTGACATATAGCAACGAAACCGGCGATATCACATATTACACTTACGGTCACAGAAAAGAAAGTGTAAAACTACAACAATTGGAATCCCCAACTTCTTTAGACATCGCATGCCTAATCAAATGAAATACTTAGACATCACATGCCTAACAGATATAAATCCCGCATTTTAGTCTCATTATCGAAAACTCTTTTCAATATCATGTGGGACTAAACTGCTAGATTTATAATATTCATTCAGTTATCTCATAACTGTTTGCGAATTCCAATTATTGTATCACATTCCAGATAAACAGAAATTGTTAAACTTTCCGATCGAACAGTCGAATACCCAAGTTTTCCCGATACAGCTCAACACATGAAATAAGTCTAACAACATTCAGTTCGTGCCTCAGTACCAACGGTCCAGCCGTAGAAGGGTCAAGCCAACGCCTCACATGTGGCACGCCGTACTGCCCCAAACCCGAAGGTTCAAAGGGCAGTTCAAGACGGTCACATAATCGAGTTAAGGTTTGTTGTCTTCTAGAGGGTCCATCGCGTTACTTGCACTACTTAGAACGTCGTTAAACTACGGAAAAATCCAACACTTGGAAATTTCCCGACAGGGGAAAAATTGGGTATTTATATCCGGTCGAACTTTTTAACATATTCTAAAAATTATCCGGAAAAAATACAAAGACGGAATTTGATAACCCGACCGAAACATCGAAGCTCTAAAACAACCCCAGAAAATGCAACTCATGAAAAAATATTAAAAACACCCAGAGAACTCAGCACTATTAAATAAGAATTTCTGTGCAAAAAGATAGGGATGACGTCATCAAGCCGCCGCGGAACCGCCGCCTAAGCTGGCTTAGGCCGCGGTTCCGCCGCGCTTATCACTGTTCATTGGAAAAAATTCACATCGTAATTCTTAGAATTCCCTGCTGAATTTTTTAAGCATTTTTAATATTGAAAAATCCCAGATTTTAGAAAATGTATAGAGAGCATTTTGTGAGTTAGGGTTTCGGTTCATTCGGACTTCAAACTCCGTCTAGACTTCGCCTAAGGCTCTAGCTAGGCTCCGATACCAGTGAAAGGTTCCTAGGCACCCTATAGAGGTCTCACAAGGCATCAACCATGCCATTTTCTTAAATTATGGGTGTCAAGAAACCCTAACACGGATCGTCGGCTAGAATTCTAGGCGAAAAACTAAACTAGTTAACATATTAACTAAAGGTTAGATGCTACAACCTTTGTAGATCCGGTTATCCTCTTCCTTGGCTCCACGTAGGCATCCTCTCGCTGTCCATCTCGATTCCCAAACTCGAACGTCGGCTTCACCGGAGAATAGGGCGGACTAGGTCGTCGGCTTCGTGCCGAAGATGATCTACGTCGAGGCATCGCAAGTTCAAGCTCCGACTTCATCAAGTGGTGAAACTTGTGAAGAAAACACCCAAAACAACTTGGTAAGAGGTAGAGGGTGAAGAAGTAGGAGGTGGGTTCACTTTAGAATTGGATTTCTCACTTTGGATCTCAAGTTGCCATTGATGGCATCATAGTTTCTTTCTTGAAGATGAAGAAGAAGAAGAAGCTAGATTATGATAAGTTATTATTAAAATGAAAAGAAAAACCAAACTTATCATAATGTGAACCATAGTTAAGTGTAGAGAATTTACTAAGGTTAGAAGAATGGTTAGGGTTTAGTGTGAAGACAAAATGGTCACAAAGTCAAAGCTTCATGAAGCTTCAACAATGTTCAAGAATGAAAGCAACCATTTTGTATTCTTATCCCATTCTTTTTCCAAAAATGAATAAATAAAAGAATGGATAAATAAAAACCCTAATCACTTTCTTAACCTAGGTTTAATTCTATACACTTAACCAAATGAGCAAGCATCATCAAACATGATACTAACATGTGCACAAAAGTATATCACATATACAATTTGCACATCAAGTGAGAAAATCCATATAAAGTGAACCAATACTAGTTAATGCAAAGTAATATATCAAATATATAATTATACATTAAATCATTAAATCAACACTTGATTTAACGATCCGGTTATATCGCATACAACCGACTAGTATCTAATGTATCGATTTATCGAATCAATGATTCGATAACTAGATCATATCGAATATAACCAATCGAAACATTTATCGCGAGAATGAAATACGGTATCACATACACGCATTATTCTCGGTCCCGCACATATCTCATATGCGCTCCTATTTCGTTTCGCTTGAACCAGGAAACCTCTGTGTAGGACTCTAAAGACTCGTCAATACGCCGGTAGCAGATGATGATCATATCAAGCACCCACAAGCCGCAAGCGGTCTGCTAAACGTAACGGCCATCCGGGTATTGAGCGATCAGAAGATCGACGAGCTAGCCCGCTCATACTCCTGTGAATCCAACCAGTAACACTTACCGTACAGTCCGGTCTGTTCGTCTGATACGTCGCATATCAAGTCTAGGGGTGGTAAACGTCAGACCCCAATAACCGATAAGTCGTGCCGATGTGAGGCTCATAACGGGTCGAGAAACTACTGGTAACACTTACCAGCAAATCTCTGATCAGCCCTGGCCAGGGACTTCCCTGTTACGGCCAATCGAGCACAGCGCAACATCAACCCCCAATACCGGGAGAGACGAAACCCCTCCTATCGCTCATTGCCTCCATGTGACTCGGGACTGTACCCAAAGACCACCGTTTTGCACGCCCTCATGTGTAAGTCCATGCTACCTCTCCCGGTACTTTCGGGAATGCGGAATTTGGTAAAAAACGATTTTTACGGAGGTGGTAACATGGACCTAAAACCCGGATCTTGGTTAAACATCTATCTAACAACCTAACTATGAGTTTCTAGCTACTCGGTTAGGGGGTTATACCTTGCTTGTCTTGAACTCCTTCGTCTTCAAGCTCCGATGGTGGTCCGGATTGGCTTCTTCTCGTCTTCTCCGTACGCCGAAGATAGATCCACCTTAAAGCTCCAACCTTTAGCTCCTTCTTCGTTCTTTGAAGAAACTAGTTCACTTGGTTTTCCAAACCTAGTGAACTAGAATGAGTAGAGAAGAATTAGAATGGGATTTTATCTTTGGTTCTTGATTCTCAACTCATGAGAGATATGAACCATAGAGTCAAGAGAGGGAGCAAGAGGATGAGGGTGAGAGCAAAAGGAGAGCTCAAGAACAAGAGAGAGAATGAGCAAGAAAGAATGAGTAAGAAAGAATGAGCAAGTCTTTTGTCTCTCACCCTCTCATAATCCAAAGTCATGATAACTCATCATACCAAAAAAGTCTTATGTGATGTTTGAAGCAACCATAACCATATCATTTCATGCACTCATTTTACACAAATGAGCAAGTAAGTAAAAGTCTTTGCCATGAAATGATGGCTATGGTTATCATGATGGTCAACTAGTCAAGCCTAGTCAACCGGTCAACAAAGTCAACAAGTCAACAAAAGTCAACAAGTCAACAAAGTCAACAAAAGTCAACAACCATGTCACCATAATACTTAATCAATATAATAGTTAATCACATATCATATTCTCATTAGGGTTGAGCAAAAAGTCAAATAGTCAACGGTCAACTGTCAACAACCCTAATGAGAATCCGCTGCCTCTGCCTCCCTGTCAACTGTGCATACACACCCGCATCCGCGTTCCGAGGAACACGAATGCAAACTGGATAAATCCAATCCCAAAAGGTACACTAGGATCTGGCTTAAACCAAAGCCCGCTAGTGTAAACTGTCCGGACACTGTACGTGCACAAGTGCACGGATGTGACCGAACCCTGTCGCAAAACCATGCGACCTGTCGCAATACCATGCGACCTCTACTCTTTTGCCTAAAGGAGAAAAGCTTTCTGTGTGGGACTCTAAAGACTCGACACTATGCTGGCAGTGGGTTTAACCACAGACCGCAAGCGGCACTAGCTGTGCGTAACGGTCCCCAGGTAATGCCGACAAGAAGACCGACGAGGCGAAACCCATCTGAACTCCTACTGAGCCTGAGTGTGACATTCTCCATACAGTCCGGTCTGTTCGTCTGATACATCGCATGGCGGGCCTAGGGGGCGGTAAACGTCAGTCCCCTAATAGCGGTACAAGTCGTGCCGGAGCGAAGCCCAAAACACCCTGAGATAACACTGGAAGCCTACCAGTATATCTCGTTTGCCCTGGCCAGGGACTACTCGTGTAATGGCTCTCCTAGACACAGCGCGATGTCAACCCCCAATACCGGGAGAGACGAATCCTGTCTAACCATCGCTGCCTCCAAGTGCTTCGGGACTGCACCCAACCACTACCTGTTTGCACGACTCCTTTGAGCCGTGGTAGGGTAGTGATCAAAGTACAGTGGGAACACACTCGAGGCGAAGTGACAGTGTCAAGTCAGCGGACTAAGCTGTACTCATGTCACCTGGGAACTGATAACCGACGATAGGCATAATACCAACTAGTCAGTTCCCGACGAGTCCTGTCCAGTGTACCCGTAACCTAACGAGCACCCGCATACTATCTCAAGTACGACGTACTGACGGCTGTGGGACAGACCGTCTCCCATACTGGGATGAGAAGCGCATGCGCTGGTCTACTCCGGAGTATCGATGCCCTGTCTCGATAGTCCTGCGACCAGGGACCTGCATAAGGATGTGCTTATAGATTACCCAGCCCCACTGGTGTGACGGCCATCACATCGCTGGTAATCAAGCAAAGATCCTAAGGGCTCCACTAATGTGTACAGGCGATATACAAAAATAAACACATGTACACATTGAAGTAGAAACAAACCAAGTAGCATACTAGCATTTTGAGCAAGATTGTATATACAAGGTGAATATCCCAAGCTTCCATTAAGTAATATACAAACTAGTATGATACAGTAATGGCCTCTAGGGCATATACACTAACAATCTCCCACTTGCACTAAGGCCATGTACTGGCGTATCGAAGACCTATCATCTCGATCAGCCGCTCGAACTGAGTCTGGGGCAGGGCCTTGGTGAATGGATCTGCAGTGTTATCTTCTGAAGCGACTCTCCGAACCTCGATCTCCTGGCAATCTACGATCTCCCTGATCAGGTGATACCGCCTCAAGATGTGTCGGGATCTCTGATGGGACCTGGGTTCCTTCGCTAAAGCTATAGCCCCGTTGTTGTCGCAATACAGAGGTATTGGGTCAACAATGGACGGAACCACCTGAAGTTCTTTCAAGAACTTCCTCATCCAGATAGCTTCTTTTGCGGCATCAGATGCAGCGATGTATTCCGCTTCCATCATCGAGTCTGCAACGGTTTCCTGTTTGGAACTCTTCCAACACACCGCCCCTCCATTGAGGGTAAAGACAAAACCCGACATGGACTTGGAATCATCCTTGTCACTCTGGAAGCTGGAGTTAGCAAAGGCCTCGATCTGGAGGTCTTTTCCGCCATACACCAAGAACATCTCCTTAGTCCTTCTCAGGTACTTGAGAATGTTCTTTACCGCTATCCAGTGTTTCTCCCCAGGGTTTGACTGATACCGGCTTACCACACTCAGTACATAAGCTACATCCGGTCTGGTACACAACATCGCATACATTATAGAGCCTACCGTAGAAGCGTAGGGTATAATAGACATGCGATCCCTCTCCAAATCAGTCTTGGGAGACATCTCTTCAGAGAGGGTGATCCCGTGACAAGCCGGTAGGTTACCGCGCTTGGAATCTTCCATACTGAATCTCTTCAGTATGGTGTCGATGTACCTGGACTGTGAAAGTCCTAATATCCTCTTGGATCTGTCACGGTAGATCCGGATACCCAGAATGTACGAGGCATCACCCAGGTCTTTCATGGAGAACCTGTGTGACAAGAACCCCTTGACAGATTGTAGCATAGGAATGTCATTTCCTATTAAGAGAATGTCATCCACGTATAAAACGAGGAATACTACAGTTCTCGCTACAAATCTACTATAGATGCATGGTTCATCTGGATTTTGATAAAGCCAAATTCTTTGACCGTCTCATCAAAGCAGATGTTCCAACTCCGCGATGCCTGCTTTAGTCCATAGATGGACTTAAGCAACTTGCACACCTTTCCGCTGCTCCCACTCTGAATGAAACCCTCTGGCTGGTCCATATAGACACACTCCTCTAAATTTCCATTTAGAAAAGCTGTCTTTACGTCCATTTGCCAAATCTCATAATCGTGGAAGACAGCAATGGCAAGAAGGATCCGAATGGATTTCAGCATGGCTACTGGAGAGAAGGTTTCGTCATAGTCCAAGCCAGGTCTTTGACGAAAACCCTTTTCTACCAGCCTAGCTTTATAGGTCTCAACCTGTCCATCTACACCAATCTTCCTTTTCAAGATCCACTTGCATCCTACGGGTTTTACCCCGTCTGGAGCAATGTCCAACGTCCATACCTTGTTGGTGTACATGGACTCCATTTCGGTCCGCATTGCATCTAGCCATTTCACTGAGTCAACGCTCTGAACGGCCTGCTGGAAGCTAGTAGGCTCATCATAATCTATGATGCAATCCTCTCTATCCCCGTCTATGAGAAAACCGTAGTATCTCTCGGGCGGATGAGACTGCCTACTACTCCTGCGGAGCGGCGTAGGAATGTCCTGTTCTTCCGAACCCTCTGGTTCCACTAAACTTTCAGTAATAGTCCGTGGCTCTGGAATTTCTTCCATTTCTACTGCGCTCCCACTTATCTGGTTTTCCAAAAACTCAGTTTCCAAGAAGTAGGCATGACGAGAAACAAGAACTTTTTGTTCCTCTTCACAGTAGAAGAAATATCCTTTGGAATTCTTTGGATATCCCACAAACTTGCACTGTACTGAGCGTGCCTCGAGCTTGTCCGCATGCTGCTTTTTGACAAAAGCTGGACATCCCCATGTCTTAATGTGCTTAAGATAGGGTCTCTTCCCACACCACATCTCATATGGTGTAGTAGGCACAGTCTTAGTAGGAACTCGGTTCAAAAGGTATGCGGCTGATTCTAGCGCATATCCCCAGAATGATCGCGGCAACTCAGCGTTACTCATCATGGATCGCACCATATCCAATAGAGTGCGGTTCCGTCTCTCCGATACACCGTTATGTTGCGGGGTGTATGGAGGAGTAAGCTGAGAGAGAATTCCGTTCTCTTTTAAATAGTCCAGGAACTCGGCACTTAAGTATTCTCCACCTCGATCCGATCTTAGAATCTTAATACTTTTGCCGGTCTATTTCTCTACTTCATTCTTATACTGCTGGAATTTTCCAAAGGCCTCGGACTTATGTTTCATTAAGACGACATAACCGTACCTTGAGAAGTCATCCGTAAAAGTAATGAAGTAAGAATATCCGCTTCGCGCATGTGTAGACATTGGACCGCACACGTCACTGTGTACGAGTCCCAAGAGCTCGCTCGCTCTTACTCCATGTCCAGTAAACAGAGTCTTTGTCATCTTTCCTTTGAGACAGGATTGACAAGTGGCATACTACTGATATTCGAACGCATTCAAATACCCTTCTGTATGTAACTTCGTCAACCTTCTCTCATTGATGTGACCCAGTCTACAATGCCACAAGAAAGTCTGATTTATTTCTGGAGACTTTCTTTTGTGTGTATTCTGGACATTGAAAATCTGTGGTTGGTTCAATACGTATATACCATTACTCAATGTACCTGACCCAATCAGAACTTGATTA
This sequence comes from Agapanthus africanus, assembly GCA_030015575.1. Taxonomy (NCBI): domain Eukaryota; kingdom Viridiplantae; phylum Streptophyta; class Magnoliopsida; order Asparagales; family Amaryllidaceae; genus Agapanthus; species Agapanthus africanus. The sequence continues at coordinate 338,720,486 of JASDDO010000014.1, forward strand.
AGGTGAATGTTTACAACATTGCTTACAAACGCAAATTCATAACCTTCTTTAGAAACTAAAGATACAGAAATGATATTACAAGTTGCGTTGGGTACAAAAAAGCAATTACGCAAAACCAAAACATGTCCATCTGACATTCCCAGGTGATAGTCCCCCACGGCCTTAGCATCCATGCTAGCTCCGTTTGCAACTCTGAGGGTCATGTCACCTGCTTTCAAAACACTACGGTTTCTCAACGCCTGCAAAGAATTACAGATATGAGATCCTGATCCGGTATCCAATACCCAGGAAGTAGAGTTTATTGAAAGACAGTTTTCAATAACATACACACCTGAAGCTGAAGCCGCAACCTGCTTCAATTCCTGTGTCCTGGCTTTTCAAGCCCTGCAATCATTTTTCCAGTGACCTTTCTTATGACAATAGAAGCATTCTTCCTTATCCACAAGCTTCCCCGCTATCTTTGTTGCTTTTGCTTTTCCCTTCGTATCCACTTTACTAACACCGCCCCTTGGTTTGGCGGGGGCTTTCTTCTTCTTTCCCTTGGCTTTCGCCTTGGACCTAGAAGAAGATGATCCTCCTACAAACAAAGTGGATGTTTCCCTACCTTTCTGTAGGGTGCCCTCTGCGCTCCTCAGCATGTTGAGGAGCTCTGAAAGTTCAACCTCTTTTTCTTGTAAGTTGAAGTTCAGTATGAACTGGGCGTAAGTGGAAGGAAGGGACTGGAGAACTATATCCGTATAGAGTTCACCCTCCAATGTGGTCCCTAGGTCCGCGAGCTCCTCAATGTAGCCGATCATCTTTAGCACGTGCTCGGCTACTGATGATCCGACGGCCATCTTTGCCGAAAATAACTTTTTCGACGCTTCGTATCTTGCGATACGAGATTGCTCTCCATACAGTTCTTTTGTACGGAGAAATATGGATTCAAGGTCCATATTCTCGTGCCTCCTCTGATGTTCGTTGTCCATCGAGGCAAGTACGAGGCACTTGGCCTTCGCGCTATCAATCTCCCAAGTCTTGCGGATTTCCTTATCCGCGACGCTGGAAGTGGGACCAGGGGCAGGGGGAGCTTTGGTGGTAAGAAGATACCCCAGCTTGTCGTAAGTGATTGCCATTTTGACATTCCTGAGCCAATCTTTGTAGTTTGGCCCTGTCAGTATGTTTTTATCTAGGAGTAACTTAAGTCCAGTCATGTTGATTGGTCGCTGCAATTAGGAGAGAGAAGAAGAAACACTCAGCATGATGCTCTTGCAAGTTTAGAATGGTTTTTAGTTTGTCTAAACAGGATGGCTCCCACTGTTTCTCGAATCCCTCCTCAAACCATAAAGGAAGAATTAGTCGGGATCAATCCCACCGCACAATACTTGCTTAACCGTTCAGCCAGGCCGGTGTCGGTACTTCGAAGGAGGTTTTCCAACGCTTTCGCGAAGTTCCTTAATTAAAGAACCTCTTTTCCCTGGGGGCGTAGTCCTGCTAACACCTTTCTAGGCACCTACTAGGTTTATAGCATTGATCGATTAGTGAGAAATTTCCCGAGGAGTAGCATATACTCACAGTAGGATCGGGATCCAAATATCATCGCGTGACGAAACTGAAGGAATCCTACCAGAATCATCACACTCCAAATGGTATGCAAATCTAGCAAGTTTCAGTACTTATGAAACTCCCGATGTGGAGTTTTGCCCTATGCTCTTTTGACCTTGACTTTGGCCAACAAATCATAAGTCACATGTCAAGTTCTACCCGTCGTTCTCCAGGTTAATTTGAATCCACCCGCACCTACCCTTGACTTTGGCCAACAAGGCAGTACGACTGTTCCAAACCAACGCATCTATCTATGCTGCACATGAACACCCAATAGCTACCAATCACTATGCCTTGACTTTGGCCAACAAACACAGCTTGAATACTATTGACTATTCATGTGAAACGACGGAGGGCTACGAATGGTTTTGGCAAAACCGTGAACGTAGTGAACTTGATTTGGTCGATGGAACGAGATAGCTTTTAAAAGGAGCGGCTCAAGCTCCGCATTTAAAAGTTGGTTTTGAAAAGAACCGAGTGGTTTTTCGAAAGTGTTCCAACGACTTTAACTTGGTTTATTATCTTGCATTAGTTCTTTTAATGCGTGATATTCTTGCATTAGTTCTTTTAATGCGTCCCATCATTTAATCCTACCATTGCAGAAAACAACCAAAATATGACGTATGCTTATGCCATTCGCATTCGCCACTGGGCCCCGTCATTACCCGTTAGGTTACTTAACTAACGACAGAGCGGGGGCTGGGCTAGCGCGTCTGTAAAACATAAGCAACGCCTAAATAATATCATATGTAGATATACTGCAATGATAAACATTTCAGATCACAGTTGAATACATTGGATATACTAGGAATCTGTAATTCGTACGAGCCTGTAACGAAAGACAGATTACACGGTCGTGGTGAATAGCCAATACCCCACCCAAGACCCCTACGGGTGCGGCAAACTACCCGCCAAGTACCCGAAGCGTAGCAACCTCCCTCATCTCCATGAGTAGGCCACTCGACACTTCGGCATACCCGGTAGTTTGTGCACCCCCTCCATGGGTCTATCCTAGGAGCAAAAACAGTAAAAAGAAATTATACAATGACGGCTACAACCCCGACCCAGTTGTGCGGCCATACAAATAATTATTACATCAATTTACAAATTTACATGAATTGAAAGAAAAGAAAACTCTCGTCTCACAACCCCCGGCTATTCACCCGCGACAATCCAACATATTCATATACACATTCCAGCAACATTACAGATCACAGATTTGTATAACCCCCACTAATCGACATATAGCGATTAGCAGACGTTCAATACAAATATCACATTACAGAAAAACCCGTTAGCTTAGGTCTTTTAGAAGTTCGATCAAAAAATACGGATTTTCGGGACCCCAAAATAAAATTTTCGTTCTGGAAAATCTGGGTTGAAAATACATGTACCAAAATTCCCAAAATACCCCCAGAAGCACACTGTAGCAAAGAAACACCAGAGAGGGGACAAGGAGGCCGCGAAACCGCGGCAATAGCAAGCTATTGCCGCGTTTCCGCGGTCGTTTAGGGGGATCACATGGTGATTTTTCTACAGTGGCTTTTAAAAACCCTGAGCCGATTTTAGGTGTTAAAATAATCAACTTTTGAACAGTAAAAAAATCGACAGAAACTCGAATTTTTGGGGTTCGTTTTCGGGACTTTTTCTTTGATCGATCTTCTAGTTACTTGCTAACATGTTAGATAGAGTTTAACTAGGCTCTGATACCACTGTAAGTCCATGCTACCTCTCCCGGTACTTTCGGGAATGCGGAATTTGGTAAAAAACTATTTTTACGGAGGTGGTAACATGGACCTAAAACCCGGATCTTGGTTAAACATCTATCTAACAACCTAACTATGAGTTTCTAGCTACTCGGTTAGGGGGTTATACCTTGCTTGTCTTGAACTCCTTCGTCTTCAAGCTCCGATGGTGGTCCGGATTGGCTTCTTCTCGTCGTCTCCGTACGCCGAAGATAGATCCACCTGAAAGCTCCAACCTTTAGCTCCTTCTTCGTTCTTTGAAGAAACTAGTTCACTTGGTTTGCCAAACCTAGTGAACTAGAATGAGTAGAGAAGAATTAGAATGGGATTTTATCTATGGTTCTTGATTCTCAACTCATGAGAGATATGAACCATAGAGTCAAGAGAGGGAGCAAGAGGATGAGGGTGAGAGCAAAAGGAGAGCTCAAGAACAAGAGAGAGAATGAGCAAGAAAGAATGAGCAAGAAAGAATGAGCAAGTCTTTTGTCTCTCACCCTCTCATAATCCAAAGTCATGATAACTCATCATACCAAAAAAGTCTTATGTGATGGTTGAAGCAACCATAACCATATCAATTCATGCACTCATTTTACACAAATGAGCAAGTAAGTAAAAGTCTTTGCCATGAAATGATGGCTATGGTTATCATGATGGTCAACTAGTCAAGCCTAGTCAACCGGTCAACAAAATCAACAAGTCAACAAAAGTCAACAAGTCAACAAAGTCAACAAAAGTCAACAACCATGTCATCATAATACTTAATCACATATCATATTCTCATTAGGGTTGAGCAAAAAGTCAAATAGTCAACGGTCAACTGTCAACAACCCTAATGAGAATCCGCTGCCTCTGCCTCCCTGTCAACTGTGCATACACACCCGCATCCGCGTTCCGAGGAACACGAATGCAAACTGGATAAATCCAATCCCAAAAGGTACACTAGGATATGGCTTATACCAAAGCCCGCTAGTGTAAACTGTCCGGACACTGTACGTGCACAAGTGCACGGATGTGACCGAACCCTGTCGCAAAACCATGCGACCTGTCGCAATACCATGCGACCTCTACTCTTTTGCCTAAAGGCGAAAAGCTTTCTGTGTGGGACTCTATAGACTCGACACTACGCTGGCAGTGGGTTTAACCACAGACCGCAAGCGGCAATAGCTGTGCGTAACGGTCCCCAGGTAATGCCGACAAGAAGACCGACGAGGCGAAACCCATCTAAACTTCTACTGAGCCTGAGTGTGACATTCTCCATACAGTCCGGTCTATTCGTCTGATACATCGCATGGCGGGCCTAGGGGGCGGTAAACGTCAGTCCCCCAATAGCGGTACAAGTCGTGCCGGAGCGAAGCCCAAAACACCCTGAGATAACACTGGAAGCCTACCAGTATATCTCGTTTGCCCTGGCCAGGGACTACTCGTGTAATGGCTCTCCTAGACACAGCGCAATGTCAACCCCCAATACCGGGAGAGACGAATCCTGTCTAACCGTCGCTGCCTCCAAGTGCTTCGGGACTGCACCCAACCACTACCTGTTTGCACGACTCCTTTGAGCCGTGGTAGGGTAGTGATCAAAGTACAGTGGGAACACACTCGAGGCGAAGTGACAGTGTCAAGTCAGCGGACTAAGCTGTACTCATGTCACCTGGGAACTGATAACTGACGATAGGCATAATACCAACTAGTCAGTTCCCGACGAGTCCTGTCCAGTGTACCCGTAACCTAACGAGCACCCGCATACTATCTCAAGTACGACGTACTGACGGCTGTGGGACAGACCGTCTCCCACACTGGGATGAGAAGTGCATGCGCTGGTCTACTCTGGAGTATCGATGCCCTGTCTCGATAGTCCTGCGACCAGGGACCTGCATAAGGATGTGCTTATAGATTACCCAGCCCCACTGGTGTGACGGCCATCACATCGCTGGTAATCAAGCAAAGATCCTAAGGGCTCCACTAATGTGTATAGGCGATATACAAAAATAAACACATGTACACATTGAAGTAGAAACAAACCAAGTAGCATACTACTATTTTGAGCAAGATTGTATATACAAGGTGAATATCCCAAGCTTCCATTAAGTAATATACAAACTAGTATGATACAGTAATGGCCTCTAGGGCATATACACTAACATCATGGACGTGGTAAGGTGGAGATCAAAGCACAGTGGGAATCACACAAGACTCTATGACGATCTCGGGTCTACAGACTAACCTGTACAAGTGTCACCTGAGAACTGCCATCTGACGTGAGGTATAATACCATCTGGGAGTTCTCGGCGAGTCCGTCCAGTGTACCCAGTCTCCACTGAGCACCCGTATACCATCTCTGATGTCAAACACTAATGGATATGGGATCATCCATCGCCCATCCCATGGGTCGAGAAGCGTATACGCTAGTCTACTCTGGTATATCGATGCCCCGTCTCGATACACCCACGACTAGGGACCTTGAAGGATGTACTTATGGACTACCATGTCCCCACTAGTATGATCTGCATCATAGTCCAGGTAGTCAAGTACACATCCTAAGGGCTTTACCAACATGCAACTATAAGACAGTTTAAAGAGACAAGTGTATATGTTAAGATAAAGAGTAACCAGATAGCATACTATCATATCGAGCAAGAAAGTCATCTCTATATATGTCCAAGCATCCAATATAATATACATCATCCGTACAATACTGGCCTCTAGGGCATACATACAATTAACAGGATTGACAAGTTGCATACGATTGATATTCAAACGGGTCCAAATATCCTTCTGCATGTAACTTAGTCAACCTTCTCTCATTGATGTGACCCAGTCTACAATGCCATAAGAAAGTTTTATTGATTTCTGGAGACTTTCTTTTGTGTGTATTCTAGACATTGAAAATCTGTGGTTGGTTTAATACGTATATACCGTTGTTCAATGTACCTGACCCAATCAAAGCTTGATTAAGGTGAATGTTCACTACATTACTTACAAATGCAAATTCATAACCTTCTTTAGATAATAAAGATACAGAAATGATATTACAGGTTGCATTTGGTACATAATAACAACTACGCAAAACCAAAAAATGTCCATCCGACAATCCCAGGTGATAGTCCCCCACGGCCTCAGCATCCATGCTAGCACCGTTCGCAACTCTGAGGGTCATGTCACCTGCCTTCAAAACTCTACGCTTTCTCAACGCCTGCAAAGAATTACAGATATGAGATCCTGATCCGGTATCCAATACCCAGGATGTAGAGTTTATTGATAGACAGTTTTCAATAACATACACACCTGAAGCTGAAGCCGCAACTCGCTTCAAATCCTGTGTTCTGGCTTTCCAAGCCTTGCAATCCTGTTTCCAGTGACCACTTTTGTGACAATAGAAGCATTCTTCCTTCCCCACTAGCTTCCCCGCTATCTTTGTTGCTTTACCTTTTCCCTTCGTATCCACTTTACCGACACCGCCTCTTGGTTTGGCGGGGGCTTTCTTCTTCTTACCCTTGGCTTTCGCCTTGGATCTAGAAGAGGAAGATCCTCCTACAAACAAAGTGGATGTCTCCCTACCTTTCTGTAGGGTGCCCTCAGCACTCCTCAACATGTTCAGAAGTTCGGAAAGTTCTACCTCCTTTCCTTGCATGTTGAAGTTAAGAATAAACTGGGCGTAAGTGGAAGGAAGGGACTGGAGAATCAAATTAGTATAGAGTTCATTCTCCAACGTGGTCCCAAGGTCCGCGAGCTCCTCAATGTAGCCAATCATCTTAAGCACGTGTTCCGCTACCGATGATCCGACGGCCAACCTTGCCGAAAATAGCTTCTTCGACACTTCGTATCTTGCGATACGAGACTGCTCTCCATACAGTTCTTTTGTATGGAGAAATATGGACTCTAGGTCCATATTCTCGTGCCTCCTCTGATGTTCGTTGTCCATCGAGGCTAGTACGAGGCATCTGGCCTTCGCGCAATCCATTTCCCAGGTCTTGTAGATTTCCCTATCTACGACACTGGTATTGGGACCTGGGACAGGGGGAGCTTTGGTGGTAAGGACATACCCCAACTTGTCGTAAGTGATTGCCATCTTGACATTCCTGAGCCAATCTTTATAGTTCGGCCCTGTCAATATATTTTTATCTAGTAATAACTTAAGTCCGGTCATCCTGAATGGTCGCTGCAATTAGGAGAGAGAAAAGAAACACTTTAGCATGATGCTCTTGCAAGTTTAGAGTGGTTTTTAGTTTGTCTAAACTGGATGGCTCCCACTGTCTCTCGAATCCCTTCTCAAACCGTAAAGAAAGGATTAATCAGGATCACTCTCACCGTACAATACTTGCTTAACTGTTCAGCCAGGCCAGTGTCGGTACTTCGAGGGAGGTTTTCCAACGCTTTCGCGAAGTTCCTTAATTAAGTAACCTCTTTTCCCTGTGGGCGTAGCCCCGCTAACACCTTTCTAGACACCTACTATGTTTATAGCATTGATCGTTAAGTGAGAGTTTTCCCGAGGAGTAGCATATACTCACAGTAGGATCGGGATCCAAATATCATCGCGTGATAAAACCGAAGGAATCCTACCAGAATTATCACACTCTAAATGGTATGCAGCGCTAGCAAGTTTCAGTACTTATGAAACTCCCGATGTGGATTTTTGCCCCATGCTCTTATGACCTTGGCGTGAGGTCAAAATGTCATAAGTCACATGTCAAGTTCTTCCCATCATTATCCCGGTTAATTTGAACCCACCCGTACCTACCCTTGACGTAGGCCAAAATGGCAGTACGACTGTCTCAAACCAACGCATTCTATCTATGCAACAGATAAATATCCGGCAGCTACCAATCACTATGCCTTGGTGTGAGGTCAAAATACATAACTTGAATACTACCGTATATTTAACTGAAATGATAGAGGGCTACGGATGGTTTTGGCGAAACCGTGAACGTAGTGAACTTGATATAATCGATGGAACGAGATAGCTTTTAAAAGGAGTGGTTCAAGCTCCGCGTTTAAAAGTTTAGTTTTGAAAAGAACCGAGTGGTTTTCAAAGTGTTCCAATCGACTTTTACTTGGTTTATTTTCTTGCATTAGTTCTTTTAATGCATCCCATCATTTAATCCTACCATTGCAGAAAACAACCAAAATATGACGTACGCTTATGCCATTCGCATTCGCCACGGGGCCCCGTCATCACCCGTTAGGTTACTTAACTAACGATAGAGCGGGGGCTGGGCTAGCGCGGCTGTAAAACATAAGCAACGCCTAAATAGTTATCATATATAAGTATATAGCAATGATAGACATTACAGATCACAGATGAATACATTGGATATACTAGGAATCCGCAATCCGTTCGAGCCTGCAACGAAAAGCGGATTACACGGTCGCGGTGAATAGCCAAATACCCCACCCAAGACCCCTACGGGTGCGGCAAACTACCCGCCAAGTACCCGAAGTGAAGCAACCTCCCTCAACACCGTGAGTAGGCCACTCAGCACTCCGAGATACCCGGTAGTTTGTGCACCCCCTCCATGGGTCTATCCTAAGAGCAAAAACAGTAAAAAGAATTATACAATGACGGCTACAACCCCGACCCGGTTGTGCGGCCATACAAATAATAATATTACATCAATTTACATATTACAATGAATGAAAGAAAAGCAACACTCATCTCACATCCACCCCGGCTATTCACCCGCGACAATCCAACCCATTCATATACACATACCAATCATCAATCACAGATCACAAATATGTATAACCCCGACTAATCGACATACAGCGATTAGCCGACGTTCAATACATACAAACATCACAGATATAACCATCATAGTCAAAGTGTAGTGAAGTTCGGAAAAAAATACGGATTTATAGGCCCCCAAAAAATAAATTTCTATTCTGGAAAATCTGGGCACATATAACATATCTTAAAAATCCTAAAACCAAGCCAGAGATACACTGCACCAAACTCGACCCAGTGAAGAGCCAACTTGGCCGCGGTTGCGCGGCAATAGCTTGCTATTGCCGTGGAACTGTGGCTCCTTGGTCGATTCACTGGACCGGGTTTGGTGGTTATCTTTAAAAAACCCTGAGACGATTTTTGGAGTATAACAAATTTTGTTTTGACCAGAAATTTTTTTAACAGAAACTAGGGTTTATGAAAACTCGGTTTTTGGATTTTTCGGTTTCGAACTTCGTTACACTTCACTACCTAGCTAGTTTATGTTTAGTTAGGCTCTGATACCACTGTAAGTCCACGTTGCCCACCCCGGTACTTGCGGAGAGGCGGAAAACGGAATAAAAATCGGATTTTTACCATCTTAGGCAACATGGACTACACTTTTAAGGATCTTTGCTAAACAAAAACTTGCTAAAGCTAACTAGAAACTAGCTAAGTGCTAGAAAGGTTATACCTTTGGTCTTTATGTCCTTCTCTCCTTGCTCCTTGGAGTAGTGGAAGCAGGTCACCTTGTCGTCTTCTCCCGTCAAAGAAAGATCCACCCGAAAGCCTCAACTTTTGGCTTCAACTCCAAGCTAGAAGTAACTAGGGTTCAAGAAGTGCTAGTCCTTCAACCCTAGATGAGAGTAGAGATGATCAAGAGAGGGTTTTTCTCAAGCTCAAGTGTTTCTCAACACATGAGAGGGGAGAGCTTGAGGGAGAGGAAGAACAAGAGAGAGAAATGAAATGATAGAATGAGAATGATTGTGAACCATTCTCACTAATATGTGTATATTATTTTAATTAAATAATTAGCTAGATAATTGTCATGGTTAATCATGACATGACCATTATCATTTCAATTTGCAAGGATCAAAAAGCATCTTTCAAAAGAAATGATGATGGTCAAAGTGTCAACCTAGGTCAACAAGTCAAGGAGGTCAAATGGTCAACAACCATAACCATGCACAATTATTAAACTAATTATCAATTAGCTATAATACACACATAAGCATTAGGGTTAACAAAATGACAATAGCCATTAACCCTAATCAAGGTCCTCTCCCTCTGTCTCAAGCAACTGTGCATACGCACCCGCATTCGTGATCCGAAGAACACGAATACAATGAGAAAAACCAATCCCAAATCATATACTAGGATCCGACTTAAACCAAAGCCCGCTAGTATAAACTGTCCGGACAGCAAACGTGCACAAGTGCGCGGATGTGAACGAACCCTGTCGCAAAACCATGCGACCTCTACTCATTTTGCCTAATGGCGAATAGCTCTCTGTGTGGGACTCTAAAGACTCGACACTACGCTGGCAGTGGGTTTAACCACATACCACAAGCGGTACTAGCTGTACGTAACGGTCCCCAGGTAGATGTCGATAAGAAGACTGACGAGGTAAACCCCATCTGAACTCCTACTGAGCCTGTATGTGACAGTCTCCGTACAGTCCGGTCTGTTCGTTTGATACATCGCATGGCAGGCCTAGGGGGGCGGTGAATGTCAGTTCCCTAATAGCGGTACAAGTCGTGTCGGAGTGTAGCCCAGAACACCCTGAGATAACACTGGAACCCTACCAGTATATCTCGCTTGCCCTGGCCAGGGACTACTCGTGTAATGGATCTCCTGGACACAGCGCGATGTCAACCCCTAATACCGGGAGAGACGAATCCTGTCTAACCGTCACTGCCTCCAAGTGCTTCGGGACTGCACCCAAAAACTACCTGTTTGCACGACTCCTTTGAGCTGTGGTAGGGTAGTAATCAAAGTGCAGTGGGAACACACTCGAGGCGAAGTGACAGTGTCAAGTCAACGGACTAAGCTGTACTCATGTCACCTGAGAACTGATAACTGACGATAGGTATAATACCAACCAACAGTTCCCGACGAGTCCTGTCCAGTGTACTCGTAACCTAACGAGCACCCGTATACTATCTCAAGCACGACGTACTGACGGCTGTGGGACAGACCGTCTCCCACACTGGGATGAGAAGCGCATACGCTAGTCTACTCCGGAGTATCGATGCCCTGTCTCGATAGTCCAACGACCAGGGACCTGTATAAGGATGTGCTTATAGATTACCCAGCTCCCACGAGTGCGAGTGCCATCACAACGCTGGTAATCAAGCAAAGATCCTAAGGGCTCTACTAATATGTATATCAGCAATATGCTAAAAGAAATACATGCACATATTAAAGCAGAGACAAACCAAGTAGCATACTACCATTTCGAGCAAGATTGTATATACAACTGCGAATATCCCAAGTTTCCATTAAGTAATATACAAACTAGTATGATACAGTAATGGCCTCTAGGGCATATACACTAACAGATTTGAGGTCTATAACAGTTCGAGAAACTACTGATAACACTTACCAGTAAATCTCAGCAACCCTGGCCAGGGATTTCCAGTTATAGCCAATCGAACACAGCGCAACATCAACTCCCTATACCGGGAGAGACGAATCCCCTCCTATCGCTCATTGCCTCCATGTGATTCGGGACTGTACCCAAAAGCCACCTTTTTGCACGCCCTCTTGGACGTGGTATGATGGAAATCGAAGCACAGTAGGAATCACACAAGACTCTATGACGATCTCAGGTCAACAGACTACTCTGTACCAGTGTCACCGGAGAACTGCCATCTGACGTGTGGTATAATACCATCTGGGAGTTCTCGGCGAGTCCGTCCAGTGTACCCAGTCTCTACTGAGCACCCGTACACCATCCTTTATGTTAAACACCGATGGATATGGGATCATCTATCGCCCATCATATGGGTCAAGATACGTATACGCTAGTCTACTCTGGTGTATCGATGCCCTGTCTCGAGACACCCTCGACTAGGAACAGTTATAGGATGTACTCGTCGACTATCGTGGCCCCACTAGTATGATCTCATCATAATCCCAGTAGTCGAGTACATATCCTAAGGGCTTTATCAACATGTAATATAGAGACAATCAGAGTACATGTTAAGATAAAGTACAACCTGATAGCGTACTATCATGTCGAGCAAGAAAGTCCTCCCTATATATGTCCAAGCATCCATTACAATATACATCGTATGTACAGTAATGGCCTCTAGGGCATACATATAATTAACAATCTCCCACTTGCACTAGGGCCATCTGTTGTGGTATCACATACCCAACAATTAGCTGTGGTTGAAGTATCTCATACTCAACCATCCCATAAAAGTCTCTACTTGGGAAAAAGGCCTTTGTGAGTGGATCCGTGCTGTTGTCCTCTATGTCTACTCTCCTAACCTGGATCTCCCTGAAGATCAACCATCTCCATGATCAGGTGATACCACCTTCCTAAGAATTATATTTGGATTACTGATGGGATGGTAGTTCCTAGGCAAAAGCCACAACTCCATTGTCACACAATGGTAGGAACGAAGTTCATCTCATGAACTTATATATCCAGACTGCCTCTTTGGTAGCATCCTTGGTAACGATGTATCTTGCCTTTAATCGTCTAGTATGTCACGGTATCTAGCTTGGAACTCTTCCAACATACCGTCCCTCCACTGAGGGTAAAGGCAATGCCTGCGACTGACATTCAGTCATCCTTATCACACTGGAACCTTTTCAGTGATTCTTCCCAGGATCGATTGATACCATCTCACTACAACTAGTGAGTATCCTAACATCCAATTAGATCTATCCCATAGATCCAAAACCCAGGATTTAGGAGGTATCACTTTGATCCTATATGGAGAATCCTTATGATAAGCGGAGATTGACCGGGCGTAGCATAGGAAACTCTTTCCCTATCAAGAGTATGTCATCCCCGTACTCTACGAGGATCACCACCATACTCCCTACTACCTTTTTATATATACAAGGTTCATCTACCATTTTGATGAAGTCAAACTCTTTGACTACCACATAAAAACAGACGTTCCAACTTCGCGATGCCTGCTTTATCACATAAGACATCTTGCACACGTTTCCGCTGCTCCCACTGTCTGCGAAGCCCTCTGGCTGTGTACTTATAGACGCTCTCTTCTAAAACATCATTTAGAAAAGCAGTCATGACACCCAACCGCCAGATATCGTAGTCTTGGTATGTAGCCGTGGCAAGTAGGATCTGGATGGACTTAAGCATAGCTTTGAAAGTCTCAACTTTTCCATGTACACCAAGTAAACTTCTCAAGATATACTTGCTCCTGATGGGGATTTAACCCTTCAGATAAAGCAACCAAAGTCCATACTTTGTTGGTGTATAAGGATTCCATCTCAGATCGCTAAGCATCCAGCCATTCTTACAGAGTCTCACTCCTGATGGCCAGCTCGAAACTAGTTGGGTCATCATCTCATGATGCAATCCTCGCTCCCACTGTCATAGAGAAACCGAAGTATCTCTCAGGTGGGTGAGGAACCCTACTAGATTGGCGGAGAGGCTGAGGTTCGTTAGAAACTATTGAATCCTCCGGGTTTACCAAATCATCAGCTGCAGTTTGTATAGCTGGAACTCCTTTCATTTCTACCTTATGACCAATAATTTCTTCACAAGAAATTCCCTTTCACAAAGGTGGCATGTTGAGAAACAAAAACATCTTTTGTTCCTTGGTTAGGTAGAAGATATTCCCTTGCGAATGCTTGGGATATCCAACAAACTTCCACAAATCTGACTTTGCCTCGAGCTAGTCCGGATTTTGCTTTTTAGACATAGGCCGGACAACCCCAAATCTTAACAAACTTAAGATATGGGCTCTTCCCTTTCCATATCACATATGAAGTGGTAGGCAACTGATTTGATTTGAACCCTATTCAATAGGTATGCAGCTTCTCAAGCGCATAACTCCCAAAAGGAAATAGGAAATCCAGTAGTACTCATCATCGAGCACACCATATCACATAGGGTGCTATTTCTCCGCCCCGATATACCATCGTGCTATGGTGTATTCGGAGGAGTAATGCCGAGAGAGAATCTCATTCTCCTTTAGAATAGTCCAAGAATTCTGTGCTCAAGTATTCTCCTCCCTGATCTCATCAAAGGACATAATACTTATACCCGTTTTTGGTTCTCTACTTCTAACTTATATTCTGTGAATATCTCAAAAGGTTCAGACTTGTGTTTCAACAAGAACATATGTCCGAATCTTGAGAGATCATCAGAGAATGTAATGAAGTACAAAGAACTAGTCTTAGCATGTGTAGACAGTGGACCTTACATATATCAATATATATCAATCCCAAGAGTTCACTAACTCTTTCTCTGTTTCCAATAAACAGAGCTATGGTCATCTTTGTGACATGACCGACAAGTTTCACAAGATGTAAATTCAAACAAATTTAAATATGCATCTTAATATAACTTCAGCTAGTCGGGTCGCATTGATATGACCTAGTCTACAATGCCTCAAGAAGGATTCGTTCATTTCTGAACTCTTCCTCTTGTGTGTGTTCCGTATATTAAGAACTGTAGTTTGATTTAGAACGTCTATGCTTTTAGATAACGTACCTGAACCGATCAACTCTTGATATAGGAAATGTTCAAAACATTATCCAACAATACAAAATTATATCCTTTCTTTACTAATAAAGAGACTGATATGATGTTGTACATCAGGTTCGGTATCTAATAACATTTATTCAGAATCAATGTATTCTGGTAATACAGGGTGATAGTGACCAACAGACTTGGCTGCAACACTTGCACCGTTTCTATCTCATGAAACTTATCACCCGTTCTCAGTTCTCTACCTATCTGTAGCCCATGTAACAGATTACATATGCGGGATCCTGATCCGGTATCTCATACCCAGGACGTAAAGGATACTGAGAAACAGTTCTATGTAATGAACACACCCGAAGATGATGCATCAACATGCACTTTCTTCGTTTGGGCGGCACGGGAATTCTGGTAATCCCCAATTTCCTGCTCTGTCTTATAAAAATTATAAGTTGGAGCGGGACCAACGTTCCCCAGCTCAGTATAACAAGCGGGTTCGGTCAATATATCCGTATTATTATCTTGATTAAGGCGTGATATGGTCGCTACCTGGAGAGAGAGAGAAGAAAACACTCAGCGTATGCTCTTACAAGATTAGATTTGTTATCTAATATATCTAATCAGGATGTCTCCTACTGTTTTAATCAAATCTTCCTTCAAACCCTAAAAGGAAAGACTAGCCGGGATTAATTACACCCTACAATTTCGTCAATCTTTCAGCCAGGCTAGTGCCGGTACTTTGAGGGAGGTCCCCCGTGTTTTTGCACGAACCTAATTAAAGCAAACCTCATTTTCCCTGGGGCGTAACCCCGTTGACACCTTTCTAGACACCTACTTGATCGGCTAATTGAAATGTGTAAAACTCTCCCAGGAGTAACTCTTACTCGCAGCGGGTATCGGGATCCAACTATCTCATAGAAGGTATGCAATCTCATTGCAAATTTCAACACTTGAAATTCCCAATAATATTTTACCCCTAGCAGCTATATGACCTTAACATAGTCAACAAATCATAAGTGCTAGTACAGTTCAACTCGTCATTTCCCGATTGAATTAAACCCACCTGCACGACCCTTAACATAGTCAACAAAGTCGCACGACTACCCTAATCCAATCGCATCATATGCTTATACAGATAAGCACTAATCAGCTACCGCACACTACGTCTTAACATAGTCAATAAACGTAGCACGAATACTAACTAGGACTTATCTGAAATGACGGAGGGCTACGACCGGTTTTTAAGAAAACCCTTTGCGTAATGAACTTGATATCGTTGTAGAATCGAGTGAATTTTAAATGGAGTGTTTTTGAGGTTTTTTCTAGTTTTGCTAAAGGGGTCACTCCCGGTGAAGGGATCGTCGGCCCTTTCCTCATCGAATAAGGTGCAGGATATATCATATATACCACTTTGCAAAGCAAAAACTATAGAAACAATCAAAAGACAAACCGAGTTTGTAGCATCTGCTAGTTTCGCTAAAGAGGTCACTCCCGGTGAAGGGATTGTTGGATATAGTGCCATCTAAGTCAATTATTGGATTGCAGGTACGTGATTGCAATGATTGAGGGAGGACCTATACTGATAAACAGTCTTACTCGAGATGATAGTATGCTATCTGGTTTGTCTTTATCATCATGTAGATGTTGATAGAGCCCATAGGATTCTTGATTGACTACCAGCAGTATGATGGCGATCATATAAGTGGGAGCTGGGGTCTATAAGCATATCCTTAAAGTGTCCCTAGTCGTAGGAGTTTCGAGACAGGGCATCGATACTCCAGAGTGGACTAGTGTATACAGTCGAGACCCCGACGAGGGCGGTGGCCGGTCTCACAAGCCACTGGTGTCAGTTGGATCACCTAAGATGTATACAGGTGCTCATTGGGTTATGAGTACACCGGACAGGACTCGCCGGGAACATGCTAGTTGGTATTATACATATCGTCAGATAGTAGTTCCCTGGTGACATGTGTACATGTTAGTTCATCGACCTGAGGTCGTCATTTGTCTCGTGTGAGTTCCCACTGTGCTTTGATTTATACTCTACCACGGGTCAAAGGAGTCGTGCAAACAGGTATATTTTGGGTACAGTCCCGAGCCACATTGGAGGCAAGTGAGCGGATCGGCAGGGGGTTCGTCTCTCCCTGTATTGGGGGTGAGATCACGCTGTGTTTAGGAGAGCCATTACACGAAATCCCTGGCCAGGGTAATCGAGATATACTGGTAGGTATACCAGTAGTATCTCAGGGTGTTCTGGGCTGCTCTCTGACACGACTTATGCAGCTATTGGGGGTTTGACGTTTACCGACCCCGTAGGCCTAATATGCGATACTCATAGACGAACGTTCCGGACTGTAAGGATATTGTCACTGTCAGGCTCAGTAGGGTTTATAGATGAGTTCGCTTGTCAGCTTCCCTTCCAATCGATACATAGGCAAACCGTTACGTACAGCTTGTACCTCTGACGTGCTAAATGGTTATACCCAGTGCCATTGTATTGATGGGTCATTAGAGTCCCCCACAGACACTTTCCCAAGTTCGGGGGAAACGTTGTAGATGCCGTATGGTATTATGGCAGGGTTAGGAAAAAGCATGTGCGTTTTCGCACGTGTCATTTTTCGGGCAGATAATACTGGTAGGTTTTGGTTTAATCCGGATCCCAGTATTATACTGTGTAGATATAATATCTTTGTCTCAGTTGCATTTATATTCGGTCGTAATATAAATGCGGGTATGTTTATACTGTTACAGGGTTATCCTGAAATTCGTTTCAGGATCACTTTAGGAAGTTGCCAGTTTCCAGTTTTCTATCAGCCGTCCTTTAAAATTCGGTTAAAAACGGATTTATCTTTTCTTTGGATTTGTGTGGATGCTTCTAGAAGGTTCTAGAAGAGGTGATTAGGCTTGTGACTCACTTGTTCATTAATGGTGCTTTAATGGTGCATTTATTGTGTTCACACTTTGTGTTCACACTAGATATTTCTCTTATTGTCACCTCCCCCTCTCCTACACTCACCCTCCCTCTTCTATAAGTGGCCGGCCCCTCCCCTCTCTCTCACAGACTTGATGGAAATGGTTGTTCACTTGAGGGAAAAGATTATGATAGTGTTTTGGTGTATGGAAATTAGATAGCTACAATTTTCATTTCACCCGATTCTAATTGGCAACTTCATTAACCGTTCGTCCATAGCCTTGGACGTAACGAGACAAAGTGTTCTACTCATTCTCTACTTCATCTTGGTCGTATCTTTTAGCAAACTTGACGACCGAGTTGCCTCGGTTCAGAGGCGGGAGCCCGTTTAAAGATCCGTCGACGTGGTGCCACCTGAACGACGAGACTGGAGTTTCAGAAGATCGAAGCCGCCGCAACAAAGCGTGGGATGATGGTTAAAGACCGAAGAACTCGGATCGTTCGGTATAACAATTTTACCCTCTTTACAATTTGTTAGTTTAGCTTTAATGGCAGATCCGGGTTATAGTATGCGATAGCGCCAGTCGTAAAAGTTTTGTTCCGCATATCGGCGTCTGTTAGACGGCTGGGGCGCTGCCGCGGACTTACAGGGATCTCGGCTCTTTCCTTATCGAATAAGATGCTGGATGTTCTACGAGGAACACCGCTATGCAAAGCAAGAACTAGAGCTACCAGTTTTTAAACAAGTTTCTACAACATCTTAGGTTTCTTTTATTTCATTAATCTCATTAATGAAATCCCATTTTATTATGCTTCACAAGCATCTCTTTTGAAACGAAATCTGCAATATAACATATATCTCATATATATAATATAAACATTCGTCTCAGGCAGTAATATGATCTCATCACAGAACATTGCAGCAGAAGAACATTTATGAAATATTGGATATACTAGGATGTCCGTGTTTTTAATACGGGCCTGTATAAAACACGGATTCCATGGTCACGATGAATAGCCAAACCCACATCCCTAGACCCCTACGAGAGCGGCAAGCAACACTGCCAATTCTAGGGTTAGGAGACCCGGTCTCAACTCCTCGAGATGGTCTCCCACTGGACCCTAGAATCCAGTTACTTGTGCTCCCCGCCTTGGGTCTACCTAATGCGGAAAAGTAAATAATATACAACGGTGACATCATCCTCAGCCCGGAAGTGCCCCAATAAAAGAATATTACATACAGATGAATTTTACATGAATGTAAAAGAAAAACTCTCATCTCACATAAAACCCCCGGCTATTCAGAACGCGATGATCCAATATAACATATCACAGCAACACATAATATCTCATATCATCAACGTAAGCAAGTATGCGTATCCCGATTGTCGTTGATGTATAGCAACGAAGCCGGCGATACACCACATACTACGCTTACGGTCACAGAAAAGAAAGTGTAAAACTACAACAGTTGGAATCCGCAACCTCGTTAGACATCGCATGCCTAACCAAATGAATTCCTTAGACATCGCATGCCTAACAATTATAAACCCCGCATTTTAGTCTCATTATCGAAAACTCTTTTCAATATCATGTCGGGCAATTCAACAAGATTCCCGACATCCTGATCGAATGCTCGTCGCAAAATTTAGTAGACGGCCGCACCCCCGGATGCCGTCGACGAAGTGCACTAAAGGCGGAACACCGCTGCCGCGAGCACCCAAACGGATGCTTTTGGCGACGAGGTTCTCCTACAGTCACTTGGTCGGGGCTATGGGGCGTGGCTGTCTATTAAGTTTACCCGACGAGTATCCGCGTACGCTACATGATTGCGACGGGCTTTTGATCGCATCAAAATCCCGTGGCAACCGATCATCTGAGACTGAACTGCTAGATTTATAATATTCAAATTAGTTATCTCATAACTACCTGTGGATTCCAAATATTGTATCACATTCCAGATAAAAAGACAGTGTTAAACTTTCCGATCGAATAATCAAACACCCAAGATTTCCCCAATATATCTCAACACTTGAAATCATTTTAAAAAACATCCATCACATTCCACAGTACCAATGGTCCAGCCGTAGAAGGGTCAAGCCAACGCCTCACATGCGGTACGCCGTACTGCCACAAACCCTAAGGTTCAGAGGCAATTCAAGACGGTCACATAATCGAGTTAAGGTTTGTTGTCTTCTAGAGGGTCCACCGCGTTACTTGCATGACTTAGAAAGTTTCAAACTCGAGAAAAAAATCCAACTTTTGAAAAATTTTCCGACTGGGGAAAAAATGAGTTATTGATATCCATTCGAACTTTTTAACAGTTTCTAAAATTATTCGGAAAAATAAACGAAGTTAAATTATCCGATCGAATTAACGAGTCCCTAATACAACCCAGAAAACTCAACTCTTGAGTATAATTAAAAATTCCTAGAAGAATCAGGAATTACCTACGGAGGTTACTGTGCAAACCCTATCCCTCAATCCTCATTTCTTGCCGCGGAACCGCCGCCAATACACAGGTTTGGCCGCGGTTCCGTGGCGCTTTAGGTGATTTAGGGGGTCGGGGTTCACAGTAATTCCTAGATTTCCCTGTTGATTTTTTTGAGTATTTTTAATCCAGAAAAAATCACCTTTTTAGAAAAAATCCAGAGAGGGGTCTAAACTAGGGTTTCGGGGTTCGATCGGACTTTAAACTTCGCTCAGACTTCGTCTAAAGCTCTAGCTTGGCTCTGATACCACTGTAGGGTTGCTAGGCACACGCACAAGGGTCTATGAGGCATCAACCATGCCCGATTAAAATTTTAGCCGTGCCGAACAACCCAAAGCCGGATCTTTAAACTAGAGTTTATAGGAAAACAAGTGTGTTAAACACTTTAACACTAAGTCAGAGGGATTACAACCTTTGTAGATCCAGTCCTTCACTTCATTAGCTCCGTGTTGTGGTCCCTTCGTTGCGATCATCGTGTTCCAGACTCTCGAGAGGCTCCACGAAGAGAAAGATGCAGTCTTGCTTCCGATCTTCGATAACAAAGATGATCTACCTTGAAGTTTCATTAACACAAGCTAACACTCACTAAATGAAGTGAACACCCTCATCTAAATGGCAAGGATAGATGAGAATGATGAAGTAGGATTTTAGCTCTCATTTATAATCTTTTTCTCACACATAATCATCACTTAGAAAAAACAAGAAAGCTTTTTTCATGAAAAGAAGAAGGAAGAAGAAGATGAATAATGATAGAATCCTTTTGTGATGAATAATGTAAAGAAGATAATGATGAATAATGCAACCATGGTCAACTAAACCCATGTAGAGAATTAACTAGGGCTAGGGTTTGGGTTGGGTTAAAAGTGAGTCACTTGAAAATATCAAGCATAATATCTTTTCCAAGACAAAAGAAAAGCTTCTAGAATCTACTAGAAGTCATAACCCTAATCCAAACCCTAACCATGTTTAAACTCCACTAAACATGTTGCATTAGTAATCATATCATGTTACAATATTATATATCACATATACAATATTTATTGTAACAAAATAAAATAATACAATTAACATATATCGCATATATATCAATGTATTACCCGAGTGAGAGAAAAAATCTTTTGGTGAGCTAATATTAGTTAATGTAATTTAATATATTATATATATTATTATACATTAAATTATCGAATCAACACTTGATCCGACAATCCGGCTATATCGCATATAACCGACTAATACGATGACCCGGTTATATCACATATACCCGGCCGATATCTCATATCGCGAGAATCCAATACGATATCACATACCGCATTATCCTCGGTCCCGCACATATCACATATGTGCTCCTACTCTGTTTTGCCTGATCCAATAAACCTCTGTGTAGGACTCTAAAGAATCGTCAATACGCCGTCAGTAGGTGATGATCATATCAAACACCCACAAGCTGTAAGCGGCCAGCTAAACGTAACAGCCACCCAGGTATTGAGCGCTCAGAAGATCAACAAGCAAGACTGTACTTTCTCCTGTGAATCCAATCAGTAACACTCCCGTACAGTCCGGTCTCGTCGTCTGATATGTCGCATATCTCGCCTAGGGGTGGTAAACGTCAGACCCCAGTAGCTCTATAAGTCGTGTCGATTTGAGGTCTATAACAGTTCGAGAAACTACTGATAACACTTAACAGTAAATCTCAGCAACCCTGGCCAGGGATTTCCAGTTATAGCCAATCGAACACAGCACAAGATCAACTCCCTATACCGGGAGAGACGAATCCCCTCCTATCGCTCATTGCCTCCATGTGATTCGGGACTGTACCCAAAAGCCACCTTTTTGTACGCCCTCTTGGACGTGGTATGATGGAAATCAAAGCACAGTGGGAATCACACAAGACTCTATGACGATCTCAGGTCAACAGACTACTCTGTACCAGTGTCACCGGAGAACTGCCATCTGACGTGAGGTATAATACCATCTGGGAGTTCTCGGTGAGTCCGTCCAGTGTACCCAGTCTCTACTGAGCACCCGTACACCATCCTTGATGTCAAACACCGATGGATATGGGACCATCCATCGCCCATCATATGGGTCAAGATGCGTATACGCTAGTCTACTCCGGTGTATCAATGCCCTGTCTCGATACACCCTCGACTAGGAACAGTTATAGGATGTAATCGTCAACTGCCGTGGCCCCACTAGTATGATCTCATCATAATCCCAGTAGTCGAGTACATATCCTAAGGGCTTTATCAACATGTAACATAGAGACAATCAGAGTACATGTTAAGATAAAGTACAACCAGATAGCGTACTATCATGTCGAGCAAGAAAGTCCTCCCTATATATGTCCAAGCATCCATTACAATATACATCGTATGTACAGTAATGGCCTCTAGGGCATACATATAACTAACACTATATCACTACCAGATCACAAATCTTGGACTTGACGTATTTTTATCAGCACTTTTGACAGTTTCGGCTTTTTTCCTGGAATTTCCTGCACAGATTCTCGAGACAAGTGTTGCGCTACACAAAGATTATGCGATGCAATGATAAACACTCAATTTCCCTTAAAATGTCGGTTTTAAAGTATAGCACAAGTTATTTGGTACTTTACAGTCAATTTGCTAATATGTGCTATATTCATACCGAACACCTTTAGATGAGTGCAAATAGTAGGGAAATTGATGTGTTAAAAATGCAATATTTTCGACTGATCAATTTCCCCCAAACTTATTTTTGGTCGTCTCGAGCAAACTGTTTTATTAAAAAGAGAAGGAGAAAAAAAAAGAAAAAAAGAAAATCTAACTAGCACACTTTCGTAGGCAACACGATTGCACTGAGCACGTGCAACAAGCATTTAAACCTCTAGGTGTCCCTAGTATGAGGAGTGTTGTCTCCTGAGAGTTTTCAGCAGATTGCACCCACAAAATCCAATAATAAAAGGAAGACCGTGAAAGTTACATGTAAAGATAAGAATTGTAA
Source organism: Agapanthus africanus (assembly GCA_030015575.1). Classification (NCBI taxonomy): domain Eukaryota; kingdom Viridiplantae; phylum Streptophyta; class Magnoliopsida; order Asparagales; family Amaryllidaceae; genus Agapanthus; species Agapanthus africanus. The sequence goes on from JASDDO010000014.1 coordinate 338,743,595, forward strand.
AAGAAAGACTTTGAAAATTAGAGTTTCCAACTACACTGGCTTTTCGGTTGTCATGAGCCCTATCTTAATAGTCATGAAAAGATGTTAGAAATCACATCATCCCTCAATAAAACATCGTCTTTATTCTTCATTCCTATCTTTCTTCCAAACATTGATCATATAACCCTACGTGTGTGTAAAGAACATCCCTACACCCGGAGAATTCAATTCAAGCTATCATACTCTTGTCCATCTGTCTCAGTACTTTTTAATTGATGAATATTTAGATGGATTTGCTCACACATTTTTCATGCGACCGTTAATAATTCTTGAGGTACTAACCGACCGATTACTCATGTGCTTGCTTATACGGTGTATTAGTATTTTCCTCGTCTTGCACCACCTAAGGCTTAGCAGTGATGTAACATTTCAAAAAAATTAAATACAAATAAATGGGGAATTTTTTTTGGAAAATTATGGAAAATTCTAAAATAGGTTATTTTATGGAATTATGCCATTTTTAAGTTGTTATGATTAGTTATATGCTAATTTAGTGCTAATCGCGATTAAAAAATCGCTAATCGGTTTTTTAGCAATTTTGTGCAAAACATGCACATATCTTTTTCCACACTTGTGTTACATTTTTCTTGCCATGGTTTTATTTTGGGGTTACTATTCTTGTGAGAAAGGAAAAAGGAAAGGAAAAGAAAAGAAAAGGTTTTGGAATAAAATATGAGGTTGGTGAGAGAGAGAGGTATGGTCTCCTTTGACCCAAGGACTTAGCCATCTCCTTCATTCCCTTCACTCATCTCTCTCCCTCTTCAGCCCTTGCTGCTGCTGCTCCTCTTCACCTCCCTCCCCTCTTCAATAGACCCAAATCACCATGAAAACTACACCAAAACCCCATCTTCATTTCACAAAAAATGTACACAAGCTCAAGATCTACACATAGGACCAAGAAAGCAAGGATTTTGGCCACTACGGGCAACTAAAGAAAATTCTTGAGTTGCCAAATGAGGTATTTACCGAGCCCTTAGCTTAGTTTTAGTATTACTTATACCCCATGTTTAGTTTAGAACCGATATTGTGTGTTTTTGTGGATTTGAGGAAAACCTAGTTAGGGTTTAAGGGAATTTTGTGTTGAAATGTGAAATTGAGCTCAGTAGAGGTTAGATAAACACCCTAGTGCATGAATTGAGACCTAAACCTGAGAGTTGAAACCCGAAATACGGATTTAGAAACTGATATCGGAAAAGTTATGAAATCTGTGAAGCTTATATGAGATCTGCTATCAACCCGAGACTCTGAAAATTATATTGAATGGACAGTGACATGTGCAGGTACCCAGGGAGCTAACCCTAAGGCCCCAGCCCCTAACTCATTTTCCTGGACGCCAATTTAATCTTATTGGCCGCAATTTGCGGCCAGAACTGCCCCATTTTGTGTCGTTTTGGTTCTGTAGCTCCTACATGTATAGATTAGACCCCTGGTATGTGTAGATTTGTCTAGTTTGACCTAGGGTGAAATCTGGAGCCTATTTCTTAGTTGCTGTTTTGGATTCGTGTTTCCGTATTCCGTATTTTTAGTTCTGAAATTGTGTATTGTGTTTTACCTTGACTATTTGGCGTTTATATGACGATACCGAGGATTGATTGATGGTTTTGGAAGGCGTTGTCCATAGGTTCTAACCTATAGATCATATCGTATCGTTTTGAGATTCGTATGCCGTTTTAGTTGGAATTGGTTTTGATACGCATTTGCGATACGATTAATGTGTAGGTACCACATGAAGACTTCGGGACGACAAGAAAACGCGTGGTGACGTCGACAATGAAGACGCAAGGTGAGTAGATTATATCTACAGGGGGAAGTCGGATGGATGGCGTATAGCACCCCCGCAGTCCGTAGTTGATATACTATATATATGATAGTTATAGTGCGTCGTGGATATTGTGTTAGGTGTATTATGGATAGTTAGGATTAGAAGCAACTAGTGTAGTTCATAGTCGCGACCCCTAGAATAGATTTACACCTACACATACACCCTTGCATAATTCATATACTTGCACTGTGTTTGATGATATTGGATGACATTGGAGATGAGTCAATGATATTGGGTATAGTGCCGTGAGATTGGTGATTTGATATGATTCGTATTTGGTATACGACCTGTGATCTTAGCGGGCCTTTGGGCATGTGTTTTACCCCCGCATTCATACTTATATAGATGGTATCGGATTATACTAGACTTAGATCAGTACCCCAGATCATGTGATGTGATGATAAGCATACCAGGTAATTGATGACATGATGCGATATTGACCCGTACCCATCTAATGGGATGCCGTACGGTGATTTACCGTACGAGCTTTATATTGAGGATATATCCGCACTCACGACTTGAGGATTGTAATATGGTATGCTGTATCGTACGCGATACTATTGAGGCGGGATCACCGACTATTGTACTTATATATATTTATATCGACTCAGATTTAGGTGGATTCTATACCCCCTCGGTTGACTTGATACTTAGATCTATAGTTTGCATAGTAGATATTAGACTAGACCCGAGTCATACCTATTTCAAAAAAACTAACGAATCGGGAATATTTTAAAAACACTGTAGCTCTTAGTTTACTAAAAACCCCGATTTGTCTTATTTCAAATGGCAAGCTGCATTACTATTCATTTACTATTTACTCTACGGCTCGTATTGCATTGCATGCTTATATGTTATCGATTCATATTCCTTTGTGCATATGCCTTTACATAGTTGCATGCTCATATTAGTGTTCATGTTGTATGTATTATAATTCATGGATTTCGCACTGTGATATGGTTGCATATGATGATCTATCCAAATTTACATATGCATTATGATCGGAGACTATGAGCTCGATGTGAGAGGAGCCTATGTGCTCGGAGCCTATGAGCTCGATGTGAGAGAAGCCTATGTACTCGGAGCCTATGAGCTCGATGTGAGAGGAGCCTATGTGCTCGGGGCCTTTATGGACGATGTGAGGGGCCTTTGTGGTCGATGGCATATTATATCTCCCCTACCCCACATTTATTTTATATGCATTGTATCATATATTAGTAGTACCTGATAGAGTACCTTCATGAATGCTGCATACATATCGGATACATGATATATGGGTTTCATTTGATATTGAGATATATAGTTTTTGTCGATGCTCGACACTGATTTTCTGATGTTTCCATTCATGATATCTCCTGTTCCCATTTTACCGCATACATACATCATATTTATGATATGTTAATACGTGAGGTACTGGCACGAGTTCTTGGCACTACACTTATATTTAGATGTTACATTGCTACTTTACCATGCTTCAGACTTCTTCATTTGAGGTTTATATTATATCTGATCGTTTTGACTTAGAATTACGTCATGCATTCGATTTCTTCTTCTAGATGTTTTCTATTCACCAGTTGGCAACTCACCCCCGTTGTGCCACAGTTCTTGCATGTTTTGCCGTACAGGTTAAATAGCGGTATTTCTGGCACACTGCTTCCTTTGCGGGTGAATTGCTTTTGGTAGGAGGGTTCTTTGCATCAGAACCACTATAGTACATGTATTATTCTTTTGTATCTAGAAATTCCATCAACCAAAACTTGTATATTGTTTCAGACTCAGACACTAGTGATGTATTATTTCGACCTTAGAGTCGCGCTTAGTAGTGTTACGGTTTTCATGCTTATTTGAGTTTCCTTTGAGTTTGATCCTCGCCATTCGGAGTTGTATATCATATTGCTTGCGTGGTTGTGACAAAGTTGGATTTCTGGGTTTTCTTTATTTACTCCTTATATATGGTTTTAGATTTCTGGGCTTGGCTTACTTGGATCAGATGGAGTCCTATAGACTTCATATGGTTCAAGGGCCAGTCACGTGCTCTTTCGGGTCGTGACAAAGTTGGTATCAGAGCGCTGGGTTAACCTTGGTTCGAGTCTAAGTTTGACTATGTGGAGCCTAGGGTGTCTATATATATACGGAACTTAGGCTTGACCTTACGGAACTTGGAATTAGTCGAGGGGGTATTAGACCCGAACTTTCGTTGCGTAGGATGACCCTTGGTTGATGGAATAGGTGACTAAAGTAAAGTGACGTACCGTGGGTATGTCCGCGGCATACTTACGATACGCTACTCCGCTTAAGGAACCTTAGGATGCATATATTTTCGAGATCAGTGATTCTCTTCATATCCATGATTATACATCTATTTGAGATCCTCGATTCTATTAGTTCCATGATCATACTTTCATTGATGATGTTCCTTCTTATGATCATGTACCCACTCTGGATCTGTTGTTTTCTTTCTTGCCATTGATCTGCTCTCTTCGATACTCGATTGAGGTTCCTGTCGCCATTGTTTGAGCACAGTTTGGGCTGCTGCTAGGGTTACGATCAGGGCGAGCTCGTCTGGTATGAGGGTCGACCGTTGTGTTTTCTGGTGACATGGGAACGTCTCGAGTTAGTATTGGTGATTGTGACCTCTAGTGGAGGCGAGTGCTTGGTTTTGCACCGGATGATCGGGCCATTGTTAGAGTTTCCAGTTGAGAGAGGACTGTTGATGTACAACATACCTCAGAGATTATGATGTCGCCTACCGTGCAGACAGATGGACCAGCTGTTGCTGAGATTCATAGGATGTCGCTTCCGGAGCTTACGAGCTGAAATCGCCGGAGCTTCCAGGCGGATATGAGACAGATGATAGCTAGTCTACCCGATTTGAGAGACGAAGGTGATTCGTTCGATTTATGCGTCGGAGCAGGCCCAGTTGAGTTGAAGATTTCCAGTGTGGAGAGTCTTACTCAGATCTAGAGCAGACCGATTTAGAGATGACCGCCAATGTATCGCCTTTCCTGGAGGATTGAGGCACTGTTCAGCGTACAGGCGAAGAAGCCAGTTGTTGCTGTGAACAATGAGATATTGCCCCAGATGTTGAAGCTATTGCGGTATGAGTTGTACTAGGAAATGATAGAAGGTCGCTAGTCATCGAGGACGAATGACTAGGACATGTGGATTGTTCGCCTACCCCGATGCGAGGTCATCAGATAGAATGATTCCAGCTAGAGGCGACTTCGTGCAGGTTCGTTGAGAGTCGATTGAGACGATCGAATGTCAGGAGCCCATTTTCCAAGTTTAAAGTATTCGGAAAGACATGCAAGCGATTCTATGGACCCTCTAGAAGAATGAAACCCTAACTCGACTTAATGACCGTGTGAAAGACTTTGAACCTTAGGGTTTGCGGCAGTTCCGCGGCGCCATTAGTGAGGCTTGGGTTTGCCCTTCTACGGCTGGACCCCTGATGCTGTGGTATGTACTCGATACTATTAAACTGTACCCAAGATGTTGATCTCTTGGGGGATTATGAGGGTCTGACGATTCGGGCGGATGATTCGACATCATTCGGATATCATGTGATGGGACACATTGCTTGGGAGACTCCAGATACGAGCATAGCCGTTGGAGCACAGTCCATGCAGCCACGATAAGACGAGTACGAATCAGTCGACATTGAAGCAGAGTGAAGTAAAGGGTTCGCAAGAGATTTCGACACGATGACGTCCCACTCCGCTGACATCAGAGATGCGATACGCACGCAGAGGAATTGTATATGGATATACCTTCCAGAAGGAGTTGCGACGAGTATGCAGCCATTCCGGAAAAAAAATTTAGCTTCAGCAATGGACGATGACTTCCGGGCAATTCGGCAGGAATGAGATTTGAGAGAGACCTCGACAGGACCTTTCTGGAATACGATACGAGAAGACCTGGACCCAGGAGGGGTCATATTGTGCACACCCAGCAGGCCAGAGTTCGGCATCGTCGACGAGGTAGTTGACCAGGTTCGGATAAAGGACCTTACCCAGATGCGTTGCGAGTTGATCGAGGATGAACGAGTATTGAGTATTCCTCCGATGGTTGGGACGCGTTCCCGAGGACCTGTTCGGCCAGACATCATCTACAGAATGATAAAGCTACAGAGTACGTGATTTTGAGTCTGTGTGAGAGACTTCGGATTGACCGTGGCCGAGAACAGTGCAGTGCGTAGATAGCATAGCGTGACGTCATAGTGGATGACGATAGAGACAAGTGGAACCAGAGCTTCGTGCGAGACGCTGACGAGCTGTCATTACTTCTCGTCGAGACTAGAGACCTGATATACTTACAGAAGCGTTGGGATGCGACCAATTTCCGAGAAAATGCTGTGCTGAGGACGCAGATGTCCATCGAGCGAGAAAAGAGATATGCAAAAGTACCAGCCTCCGTACAGACCGGCATAGGCAAGATCGGAAGAGACCTTGAGCGGGATTCCTTCCAGGACACTGCTGCATGATATTTGCACCCAGGATCGGATGTGTAATGTGTATTCAGAGGACCAGAGGCCGATGCCAGTGACATGCTGCTTTACGAGTGGTCGTGAGGATTGACCGAGAGATGACCAGAGAAGTGCCAGAATGGAATCGTCCCCGTTAGCACACCTGACAGGGACGATGAGCCGATTGATTGCGAGATAGGTAGTCCGCAGAGAAGATAAGGACCCAGACACAGAGGACGCCAGACCGTGAGCAAGAGGCAAGTAAATATCTTGCGCTGCCAGCATTGGATGCACCTTTGGTGTTTTGATTTGTTTTGTGCACGCTGATCTCGCTGTCAGGCACGCCCGTTGCCCTTGGCAGATGTTTCGTGCACTCCTGTTGCACCTAGGTGTTGTTTTGTGCACATGTATGGCACATATATGGATTTAGTTTTCCGTGCGCACCTGCCGCACGGGGTATTCTTATATACGCCTTAGGATTGATGTTTTTGGAGCCCCGACAATTTGGATTTTTGCTGAAATGTTTTAGTACTAGAGGGTTTAAATTTAAATTCGGGGACCGAATTTATTTAAGGGGGGTAGATTGTAACATTTCAAAAAATTAAATACAAATAAATGGGGAAAATTTTTGGAAAATTATGGAAAATTCTAAAATAGGTTATTTTATGGAATTATGCCATTTTTAAGTTGTTATGATTAGTTATATGCTAATTTAGTGCTAATCGCGATTAAAAAATCGCTAATCGGGTTTTTAGCAATTTTGTGCAAAACATGCACATATATTTTTCCACACTTGTGTTACATTTTTCTTGCCATGGTTTTATTTTGGGGTTACTATTCTTGTGAGAAAGGAAAAAGGAAAGGAAAAGAAAAGAAAAGGTTTTGGAATAAAATATGAGGTTGGTGAGAGAGAGAGGTATGGTCTCCTTTGACCCAAGGACTTAGCCATCTCCTTCATTCCCTTCACTCATCTTTCTCCCTCTTCAGCCCTTGCTGCTGCTGCTCTTCACCTCCCACCCCTCTTCAATAGACCCAAATCACCATGAAAACTACACCAAAACCCTATCTTCATTTCACAAAAAATGTGCACAAGCTCAAGATCTACACATAGGACCAAGAAAGCAAGGATTTTAGCCACCAGGGGAAACTCAAGAAAATTCTTGAGTTGCCAAATGAGGTATTTACTGAGCCATTAGCTTAGTTTTAGTATTACTTATACCCCATGTTTAGTTTAGAACCGATATTGTGTGTTTTTGTGGATTTGAGGAAAACCTAGTTAGGGTTTGAGGGAATTTTGTGTTGAAATGTGAAATTGAGCTCAGTAGAGGTTAGATAAACACCCTAGTGCATGAATTGAGACCTAAACATGAGAGTTAAAACCCGAAATACGGATTTAGAAACTGATATCGGAAAAGTTATGAAATCTGTGAAGCTTATATGAGATCTGCTATCAACCCGAGACTCTGAAAATTATATTGAATGGACAGTGACATGTGCAGGCACCCAGGGAGCTAACCCCAAGACCCCAGCCCCTAACTCATTTTCCTGGCCGCCAATTTAATCCTATTGGCCGCAATTTGCGGCCAGACCTGCCCCATTTTGTGTCGTTTTGGTTCTGTAGCCCCTACATGTATAGATTAGACCCCTGGTATGTGTAGATTTGTCTAGTTTGACCTAGGGTGAAATCTGGAGCCTATTTCCTTAGTTACTGTTTTGTATTCGTGTTTCCGTATTCCGTATTTTTAGTTCTGAAATTGTGTATTGTGTTTTAGCTCGACTATTTGGCGTTTATACGACGATACCGAGGATTGATTGATGGTTTTTGAAGGCGTTGTCCATAGGTTCTAACCTATAGATCATATCGTATCGTTTTGAGATTCGTATGCCGTTTTAGTTGGAATTGGTTTTGATACGCATTTGCGATACGATTAATGTGTAGGTACCCCATGAAGACTTCGGGACGACAAGAAAACGCGTGGTGACGTCGACAATGAAGACGCAAGGTGAGTAGATTATATCTACAGGGGGAAGTCGGGTGGATGGCGTATAGCACCCCCGCAGTCCGTAGTTGATATACTATATATATGATAGTTATAGTGTATCGTGGATATTGTGTTAGGTGTATTATGGATAGTTAGGATTAGAAGCAACTAGTGTAGTTCATAGTCGCGACCCCTAGAATAGATTTACACCTACACGTACACCCTTGCATAATTCATTATACTTGCACTGTGTTTGATGATATTGGATGACCTTGGAGATGAGTCGATGATATTGGGCATAGTGCCATGAGATCGGTGATTTGATATGATTCGTATTTGGTATACGACCTGTGATCTTAGCGGGCCTTTGGGCATGTGTTTTACCCTCGCATTCATACTTATATAGATGGTATCAGATTATACTAGACTTAGATCAGTACCCCAGATCATGTGATGTGATGATAAGAATACCAGGTAATTGATGAGATGATGCGATATTGACCCGTACCCAGCTAATGGGATGCCGTACGACGATTTACCGTACGAGCTTTATATTGAGGATAGATCCGCACTCACGACTTGAGGATTGTCATATGGTATGCTGTATCGTACGCGATACTATTGAGGCGGGATCACCGACTATTGTACTTATATTTATTTATATCGACTCAGATTTAGGTGGATTCCATACCCCTCCCGGTTGACTTGATACTTAGATCTGTAGTTTGCATAGTAGATGTTAGACTAGACCCGAGTCATACCTATTTCAAAAAAAACTAACGAATCGGGAATATCTTAAAAACACTGTAGCCCTTAGTTTACTAAAAAACCCGATTTGTCTTATTTCAAATGGCAAGCTGCATTACTATTCATTTACCATTTACTCTACGGCTCGCATTGCATTGCATGCTTATATGTTATTGATTCATATTCCTTTGTGCATATGCCTTTACATAGTTGCATGCTCATATTAGTGTTCATGTTGTATGTATTATAATTCATGGATTTCGCACTGTGATATGGTTGCATATGATGATCTATGCAAATTTACATATGCATTATGAGAGGAGCCTATGAGCTAGATGTGAGAGGAGCCTATATGCTCGGAGCCTATGAGCTCGATGTGCTCGGAGCCTATGTGCTCGGAGCCCATGAGCTCGATGTGATAAGAGCCTATGTGCTCGGGGCCTTTATGGACGATGTGAGGGGCCTTTGTGGTCGATGACATATTATATCTCTCCTACCCCACATTTATTTTATATGCATTGCATCATATATTAGTAGTACCTGATAGAGTACCTTCATGAATGCTGCATACATATCGGATACATGATATATGGGTTTCATTTGATATTGAGATATATAGTTTGTGTCGATGCTCGACATTGATTTTCTGATGTTTCCATTCATGATATCTCCTGTTCCCATTTTACCGCATACATACATCATATTTATGATATGTTATTACGTGAGGCACTGGCATGAGTTCTTGGCACTACACTTATGTTTAGATGTTACATTGCTACTTTACCATGCTTCAGACTTCTTCATTTGAGGTTTATATTATATCTGATCGTATTGACATAAAATTACGTCATGCATTCGATTTCTGCTTCTAGATGTTTTCTATTCACCAGTTGGTAACTCACCGCCGTTGTGCCACGGTTCTTGCAGGTTTTGCCGTACAGGTTCCATAACGGCATTTCTGGCACACTGCTTCCTTTGCGGGTGAATTGCTTTTGGTAGGAGGGTTCTTTGCATCAGAACCACTATAGTACATGTATTATTCTTTTGTATCTAGAAATTCCATCAACCAAAACTTGTATATTGTTTCAGACTCAGACACTAGTGATGTATTATTTCGACCTTAGAGTCGCGCTTAGTAGTGTTACGGTTTTCATGCTTATTTGAGTTTCCTTTGAGTTTGATCCTCGCCATTCGGCGTTGTATATCATATTGCTTGCGTGGTTGTGACAAAGTTGGATTTCTGGGTTTTCTTTATTTACTCCTTATATATGGTTTTAGATTTCTGGGCTTGGCTTACTTGGATCAGATGGAGTCCTATAGACTTCATATGGTTCAAGGGCCAGTCACGTGCTCTTTCGGGTCGTGACAAGTGACTCCCAGACCAGTTGGTCTAAGTCACTAGGTGAAGAGGCACCCTCGCTTTATTTTTTTATTGCTGCCTTGGCGATAACAAAACCAGTGTTCATTTTTTTCTTCACTATTTTATATTTTATTCATTTATTTTTATTTTCTTCATACTTTTGGCTTTTAGACAAGAGCATTTCAAGGTATCCTCTACTATCCCGAGCTTCAAGGCGTGTGTAAGTGCGAATAGTAGGGTATCAACGTTCAAAATGTTTGGCTTCCAGAATAGAAACTATTTTTCAGACTTATTTTTATCCTCAGATTAGTGACTTTCTTCATCTTGCTAATCCTTGGGACAACGGCTCATAACTACTTATTACTAGTTCGTATAAGAAAACTTCTAATTTTCTTGGTTTTCTTAAATTTTTTCAATCTTTTGGATGTAATTTTTCACTATTTAATCTTTTATTATCTTATTTATGTACAATTTTTTTTTTGTGAAATTTTTTAGATTTTTATAGGTTTTAAAATGTTTTGTGCTTATGCAAAGTGATATGCAAATGATGCGAAAATAAGCACAAACCTCCCCCAAACTTGTTTTCAACAGTGTCCTCACTGTTGCCATCTGCTAAATCTCAAAAAACCTGTAAGCTTGGGAGGAAATTTATTAACGGGGGCAAAAAATATGATGTGAAAATCCTCCCCCAAACTTATTTTTGGCTCACCAAAAATTTCATTTCAAGAGCCAGATTATACCCCCCCCCCCAAAACTTGAGTTAAGCCATGTTAATCTTTGAAAATCACATGAGGGGGTCAAAAATTATTGGTCGATACCAAGCTTTGTAAAGACCGAAGGTCAACACCAATCATTCGGAAATTTTATCAATGTAGTGCATCAGTTGGTGGAAAGACATGTTATATGGAGCCAGAAAGAAGTGGGGAAAAGGTAAGTGGCGGGATAGAATGTGTTTGCGTCTCGTATTGGAGAGACGACTCAGTGATTGTGATGGATTACTCGCATTCTTTTTACAGTCCAGAAGAAGGGGTGGAGGTTCAATTTCATTGTTTGGGAGATGATTCATCTCAACACCCGTATTTGCTAAAAATGCGAGTTCATCAGCGAAGATTTCCTTAAAAGTCTCATCAATACCCCGAAGAATAATATCATTACAAGGCGCGGGATGATCTTCAGACTCTAAAAACGGTTCATAATCAGTGTTGGATGTTGACCCGGACAACTCGGTGGAAGAGTCCGTATGTGTATGATACAAAGTAGGGTCAAACAACAACAGATGAAAAGAGTCTAGATCAGTATCATGAGGATCGTCAAATTCGCTGCCGTCGACATCCATTAATTCGACAGAACAGACCTGAGCAGTAGGTTCGGAGGGTACACTTCCCAACTTGTAAATGTTCAGCTCAATTGACCTATTCCCGAAAGATAGGGTCATAGAGCCGACAGTTGATTATAGCGTTGGAAGTGTCCAAAAAGGGACGACCAAGGATCACCGAAATTTGATTTCGTGGGTTCGCTATAGGCTGTGTATCAATTACAATAAAGTCCATAGGGAATAAAAATTTCCCGATTTTTATCAACACATCCTCTAGTTCACCCCTAGGTTTGGTGATTGATCGGTCAGCCATCTGGAGAGTGTAAGGAGCTGGTTTCAACTCTCCGATTCCTAACTGCTCGTAAACCGAGAAAGGAAGCAGGTTAACACTTGCGCCAAGGTCAAGTAGAGCACGGTTAATGTGTTTTCCTCCGATAGAAATGGAAATAGTAGGATAGCCAGGATCCTTACGTTTCTTCGGTAATTGTTGGGGAAAGGCTGTGTCTACTGTCTTTGCCATGAATATCTTCTTGGGCACTTGAGTCTTCCTCTTTCTAGTGCACAAGTCCTTAAGAGTTTTCGCATAACCGGGGACTTGTTGAATTGCATCTAGAAGAGAGATGTTGATGTTAACCTGTTTCAAGATTTCAGTGATCTTCTCCATTTGTGGACTTGGTCTGTTTCCCCTTAACCGATTCAGATAAGGAGCTTGAGCAATAAGGTCGGGGTCCAACACTGGAGAAGATCGTGTGGGTGGAAACGATATAAGAATAGGAGTGGGGATCATTTTCGGTGGACTAGAAGAGCTGTGCTGAGGTGTCGAGCCTTAGGGAAAACGGAGAATAGGCTCGGAAGAAAATGGTGGGGTAGACGAACTGGGGTCAGAATTAGAAGCAGAAGTGGTGTAGGGTTCCTAGGCACTCTCAAGAGGTCTCACAAGGCATCAACCATGCCAATTTCAAATTTTAACGGTGCCGAGAAACCCTAACAAGATCGTTGGCTAGAATTTTAGGCGACATATGAAACTAGCTAACTACTTTAACTAAGTGAACGGAAATACAACCTTTGTAGATCCGGTGCTCCACCTCCATAGCTCCGCAATGATGTCTCTCCACTGTCCAAAATGAATCCCGGACTCTAGCATCGGCTTCATCGGAGAAATGGGCGGGCAAGGTCGTCGGCTTCGTGCCGAAGATGATCTACGTCGAGGCATCACTAGATAAAGCTCCCACTTCACCAAGTCATGAAACTTGTGAAGAAAACACCCTTTACTACTTGGCAAGAGGTAGAGGATGAAGAAATAGGAGATGGGTTCACTTTAGAATTGGATTTCTCACTCTTTTTCTCACTTTGCCATTAAAGCTATCAAGCTTTTTCTTGAAGTGAAGAAGAAGAAGAAGATGAAGAATATGATAAGTGTTAATTAAAAAAGGAAAAGAAAATCAATACTTATCATATTCAAACCATGGTTAAGTGTAGAGACTAAACTAGGGTTAGTGAATGTTTAGGTTTAGATATGAAGACAAAAATGGTCACTTTGGTCAAACCTTCATGAAGCTTCAACAAGCTTCATCTTTGAAAGCAACCTTTTTGTTTTCATATCTCATTTTCTTTTGTCAAAACAAAATAAATAAAGGGATAAATAAATCAAATGAAACCCTAACCATTAACTAACCATGGTTTAATCATACACCTAATCAAGAGAACATGTATCATCAAACATGATACAATCATTTGCACAAAAAGTATATCACATATACAACTTGTACAACCAAGTGAGAAAATCCATTTAAAGTGAACCAATACTAGTTAATGCAAAGTAATATATCAAATATATAATTATACATTAAATCATTAATTATACATTAAATCATTAAATCAACACTTGATTTAACGATCCGGTCATATCGCATATAACCGACTAGTATCCTATGTATCGGCTTATCGAATCAATACTTGATTCGATAACTAGGTTATATCGCATACAACCATTCGATACATTCATCACGAGAATAGAATACGGTATCACATACACGCATTATTCTCGGTCCTGCACATATCTCATATGCGCTCCTATTTCGTTTCGCTTGAGCCAGGAAACCTCTGTGTAGGACTCTAAAGACTCGTCAATACGCCGGCAGCAGGTGATGATCATATCAAGCACCCACAAGCCGCAAGCGGTCTACTAAACGTAACGGCCACCCGGGTATTGAGCGATGAAAAGATCGACGAGCCAGCCCGCTCACACTCCAGTGAATCCAACCAGTAACACTACCGTACAGTCCGGTCTCGTCGTCTGATATGTCGCATATCTTGCCTAGGGGTGGTAAACGTCAGACCCCAATAGCTCGATAAGTCGTGTCGATATGAGGTCTACAACAATTCGAGAAACTACTGGTAACACTTACCAGTAAATCTCAGCAACCCTGGCCAGGGATTTCCTGTTATAGCCAATCGAACACAGCGCAACATCAACCCCCTATACCGGGAGAGACGAATCCCCTCCTATCGCTCATTGCCTCTATGTGATTCGGGACTGTACCCAAAAACCACCGTTTTGCACGCCCTCTTGGACGTGGTAAGGTGGAAATCAAAGCATAGTGGGAACCACACAAGACTCTATGACGATCTCGGGTCAACAGACTACTCTGTACCAGTGTCACCAGAGAACTGCCATCTGACGTAAGGTATAATACCATCTGGGAGTTCTCGACGAGTCCGTCCAGTGTACCAAGTCTCTACTGAGCACCCGTATATCATCTCTGATGTCAAACACCAATGGATATGGGATCATCCATCGCCCATCTGTATGGGTCGAGAAGGTATACGCTAGTCTACTCTGGTATATCGATGCCCCATCTCGATACACCCACGACTAGGGACTTTCAAGGATGTACTCATGGACTACCATGTCCCCACTAGTATGATCCGCATCATAGTCCAGGTAGTCAAGTACACATCCTAAGGGCTTTACCAACATGTAACAGAGAGACAATCAGTGTACACGTTAAGGTAAAGAGTAACCAGATAGCATACTATCATGTCGAGCAAGAAAGTCCTCCTTATATATGTCCCAGCATCCACTACAATATACATCCAATGTACAGTAATGGCCTCTAGGGCATACATATAACTAACAATCTCCCACTTGCACTAGGGCCATCTGTAGCAGTGGTTGTAGTATCTCATACTCAACCATCCAATAAAAGTCTCTCTCTGGGAATAGGCCTTCGTGAGTGGATCCGCCGTGTTGTCCTCTGAGTCTACTCTCCTAACCTAGATCACCTTGGAGATCAGCCATCTCCATGATCAGGTGATACTGTCTTAGAATATGTTTGGATCACTAATGGGACCTGTGTTCCTTGGCATAAGCCACAACTCCATTGTCACACAATGGGAGGAACATAGTTCATCTCATGAACCAATATACACCCAAACAGCCTCTTTGGTAGCATCTTAAGTAGCGATGTATCCTGCCTTTATCGTCTAGTATGTCACGGTATCTAGCTTGGAACTCTTCCAACATACCGTCCCTTTACTGAGGGTAAAGACAATGCCTGCAACTGACATTCAGTCGTCTTTATCACCCTGGAACCCTTCCAGTGATTCTCCCCAGGATCAATCAATTGATACCATCTCACTACAGCTAGTGAGTATTCTAACATCCAATTAGATCTATCTCATAGATCCAAAACCCAGGATTTAGTAGGTATCACTTTGATCCTACACGGAGAATCTTTATGATAAACGGAGATTGATCGAGCGTAGCATAAGAAACTCCTTTCTTATCAAGAGTATATCATCCACGTACTCTACGAGGATCACCACCATACTCCCTACTACCTTTTTTGTTTATACAAGGTTCATCTACCATTTTGATGATGTCAAACTCTTTGACTAATCCATCAAAACAGATGTTCCAACTCCGTGATGCCTGCTTTAATCCTATAAAGCATCTTGCACACGTTTCCGCTGCTTCCACTGTCTACGAAGCCCTCTGGCTGTGTACTTATAGACGCACTCTTCTAAAACATCATTTAGAAAAGCAGTCATGACACCCAACCACCAGATATCGTAGTCATGGTATGTAGCCGTGGCAAGTAGGATCTGGATGGACTTAAGCATAGGTACTGGAAAAGGTTTCATCATTATCCACGCCTGGTTGATGACGAAAACCATTAACAAGTCTAGCTTTGAAAGTCTCAACTTTTCCATCTACACCAAGTAATCTTCTCAAGATATACTTGCTCCTGATGGGGATTTAACCCTTCAGATATAGCAACCAAAGTCCATACTTTATTGGTGTATTAGGATTCCATCTCAGATCACTAAGCATCCAGCCATTCTTACAGAGTCCTACCCCCGATGGCCAGCTCGAAACTAGTTGGGTCATCATCTCATGATGCAATCCTCGCTCCCACTGTCATAGAGAAACCGAAGTAACTCTCAGGTGGGTGAGGAACCCTACTAGATCGGCGGCGGAGAGGCTGAGGTTCGTTGGAATCTACTGAATCCTTTGGTTCTTATCAAATCATCAGCTGTATTTTGTATAGCTGGAACCTTTCCAGTTCTACATAACAGTATTTGCCTCGAGCTTGTCCGGATTATGCTATTAGACATAGGCCGGTCAACCCCAAATCTTAACTAGCTTAAGACATGGGCTCTTCCCTTATCATATCAAATATGAAGTGGTAGGCATCTGATTTGATTGGAACCCTATTCAATAGGTATGCATCTTCTCAAGTGCATAACACCCCAAAGGAAATAGGTAACTCAGTAGTACTCATCATAGAGCGCACCTTATCATATAGGGTGTGATTGCTCCGCCCCGATATACCATCGTGCTATGGTGTATACGGAGGAGTAATGCTGAGAGAGAATCTCATTCTCCTTTAGAATAGTCTAGGATTTCCGTGCTCAAGTATTCTCCTCCTTGATCTCATCATAGGACATAATACTTATACCCGTATTTTGGTTCTCTACTTCTAACTTATATTCTGTGAATATCTCAAAAGGTTCGGACTTGTGTTTCAACAGGAACATATGTCTGAATCTTGAGAGATTATCAGAGAATATAATGAAGTACAAAGAACCGGTCTTAGTATATGTAGACAGGGGACCTTACATACATCATCATGTATCAGTCCCAAGAGTTTACTAACTCTTTCTCTGCTTCCAGTAAAGAGAGCTGGTGTCATTATATCTTTGTGACATGACTGGTGAGTTTCACAAGATGTAAATTCAAACTGATTTAAATATGCATCTAAATGTAACTCAGCTAGTCGGGTCGCATTGATATGACCTAGTCTACAATACCTCAAGAAGGATTCGTTCATTTCTGAACTCTTCCTCTTGTGTGTGTTCTGTATACTAAGAACTGTAGTTTGATTTAGAACATCAATGCTTTTAGATAACGTGCCTGAACCGATCAACTTTTGATATAGGAAATGTTCAAAATATTATCCAACAATACAAAATTATATCATTTCTTTACTAATAAAGAGACTGATATGATTTTGTATATCAGGTTCGGTATCTAATAACATTCGTTAAGAATCAATGTATTACAATACAGGGTGACAGTGACCAACAGACTTGGCTGCAACACTTGCCCCGTTTTCTGTCTCATGAAACTTATCACCAGTTCTCAGTTCTCTACCTATATGTAGCCCTATATAAAAGATTACATATCTGGGATCCTGATCTGGTATCACATACCCAGGACGTAGAGGATACAGAGAAACAGTTCTTTGTAATGAACACACCTGAAGATGATGCATCAGCATGCACTCTCTTCGTTTGGGCGGCATGGGAATCTTGGTAATCCCCAATTTCCTGCTCTGTCTTATAACAATTATAAGTTGGAGCGGGACCAACGTTCCCCAGCTCGATATAACAAGCGGGTTCGGTCAATATATCCGTTTTATTATCTTGATTAAGGCGTGATATGGTCGCTACCTGGAGAGAGAGAGAAGAAAACACTCAGCGTGCGCTCTAGCAAGAATAGATTGGTTATTATTTTATCTAATCAGGATGGCTCCCACTGCTTTTTATCAAATCTTCCTTCAAAACCTAAAAGGAAAGACTAGCCGGGATTAATTACACACTACAAGTTCGCCAATCTTTCAGCAGGCCAGTGTCGGTACTTTGAGGGAGGTCCCCCGTGCTTTCGCACGAACCTAATTAATGTAAACCTCATTTTTCCCAGAGGCGTAACCCCGTTGACACCTTTCTAGACACCTACTTGATCGGCTAATTGTAATGTATAAAACTCTCCCAGGAGTAACAATTACTCGCAGCGGGTATCGGGATCCAACTATCTCATAGAAGGTATGCAATCTCATTGCAAATTTCAACACTTGAAATTCCCGATAATATTTTGCCCCAAGCGTCCTATGACCTTGACAGAGGTCAACAAACCATAGGCTGCTAGTCAAGTTCAACCCGTCATTTCTTGATTGAAGTAAACCCACCCGCACGACCCTTGACAGAGGTCAACAAGGTCGCACGACTACCCTAAATCAATCATATCATATGCTTATGCAGATAAGCGCTAATCAGCTACCGCACACTACACCTTGACAGAGGTCAACAAATGCAGCACGAATACTAACCAGTACATATCTGAAATGACGGAGGGCTACGACAGGTTTTTCTGAAAACCTATTGCGTAATGAACTTGATATCGTTGTAGGATCGAATGAATTTTGAAATGGAGTGTTTTTGAGGCTTTTCCAGTTTTGCTAAAGGAATCACTCCCGGTGAAGGGATCGTCGGTCTTTTCCTCGTCGAATGAGGTGCGGGATATATCATATATATCACTGTGCAAAGCAAAAACTCTTAAAAGCAATCAAAAGACAAACCGAGTGTGTAGCATCTGCCAGTTATTGCTAAAGGAGTCACTCCCGGTAAAGGGATCTCGGTCCTTTCCTTATCGAATAAGGTGAAGGATATATCATATATATCACTGTGCAAAGCAAGAACTGTAGCTACCTGTTTTATTTTGAAATTCGATTCTACAACATCTTAGGTTTCTTTTATTTCATTAATCACATTAATGAAGTCCCATCATTTAAGTACCTAAACATCACAGATAAATACGACGTACACTTATGCCATCCGCATTCGCCTCGATGTCCCCTCGTGCACTGTTAGGTTAGGTAACTAACGGCAGAGCGGGGCAGGGCTAGCGCGGGTGTAAAACATAAGTAACGCCTATATAATATATCATATATACTATATACTGTATCTATCATAGAACATCACATGATCACATCACAGATATCGCAGCAGAAGAATCATATGAAATATTGGATATACTAGGACGTCCGTGTTTTCAATACGAGCCAGTATAAAACACGGATTCCACGGTCGTGATGAATAGCCAAACCCACACCCCTAGACCCCTACGAGAGCGGCAAGCAACCCTACCAATTCTGGAGTTAGGAGACCCGGGCTCGACTCCTCGAGTTGGTCTCCCACTGGACTCCAGAACCCGGTTACTTGTGCCCTCCTCCTTGGGTCTATCCTAGTGCGGAAAAGTAAATAATATACAAATGGTGACAACATCCGCTACCTGGAAGTGCCCCAATAAAAGAATATTACATACAAGTTTTTACATGAATGAAAATGAAAAACACTCATCTCACATAAAAACCCCCGGCTATTCAAACACGACGATCCAATATAACATATCCAGCAACACATAACATCACATGTCATCAACGTAAGTAAATATGCGCATCCCAATTGTCGTTGACATATAGCAACGAAACCAGCGATATCACATATTACACTTACGGTCACAGAAAAGAAAGTGTAAAACTACAACAGTTGGAATCCGCAACCACCTCAGACATCGCATGTCTGACCAAATGAATTACTTAGACATTGCATGCCTAACAATTATAAACCCCGCATTTTAGTCTCAAAATCGAAAACTCTTTTCAATATCAAGTCGGGCAATTCTACAAGATTCCCGACATCCTGATCGAATGCTCGTCGCAAACTTTAGTAGACGGCCGCACCCCCGACGCCGTCGATGAAGTGCACCAAGGCGGAACACCGCTACCGCGAGCACCCAAACGGATGCTTTCGGCGATGGGGTTCTCCTACAGTCACTTGGTCGGGGCTATGGAGTGAGGCTGTCTATTAAGTTTACCCGGCGAGTATCCGCGTACGCTACGTGATTGCGACGGACTTTTGATCGCATCAAAATTCCGTGGCAACAGATCAAGTGAGACTAAACTGCTATGTTTATAACATTCATTTAGTTATCTAATAACTTCTTGTGAATTCCAATTATTGTATCATATTCCAGATAATTAGAAAATGTTAAACTTTCCGATCGAACATTCGAACACCCAAGTTTTCCCGATACAGATCAACACATGAAACAAGTCTAAAAACATTCAGTTCGTGCCTCAGTACCAACGGTCCAGCCGTAGAAGGGTCAAGCCAACGCCTCACATGTGGCACGCCGTACTGCCCCAAACCTGAAGGTTCAAAGGGCAGTTCAAGACGGTCACATAATCGAGTTAAGGTCTGTTGTCTTCTAGAGGGTCCATCGAGTTACTTGCACTACTTAGAACGTCTTTAAACTACGGAAAAATCCAACACTTGGAAATTTCCCGACAGGGGAAAAATTGGGTATTTATATCCGGTCGAACTTTTTAACATATTCTAATATTATCCGGAATCCAAATACATAGAAAAAACTTGATAATCCGATCGAATCAGCGATTCCCAATACAACCCCAAAATACTCAACTGTTTACTGCATATTAAAAATTCCCAGAAAACTCAGCATATAAAAATAGGAATTACTGTGCAAATAGTGAGTGATGACGTCATCATCTTGCCGCGGAACCGCCGCAGAAGCCAGGCTTCTGCCGCGGTTCCGCCGCGCATTGGACTGTTCATGAGTTAAAATTTGCATCGTAATTCTTATAATTCCCTGCTGAATTTTTTAAGCAGTTTTAATCTGGAAAATACCCAGTTTTTAGAAAAAGTCCAGAGAGCAAGTTTGGGATTAGGGTTTCGATTCGTTCGGATTTCAAACGTCATCTAGACTTCGCCTAAGGCTCTAGCTAGGCTCTGATACCACTGTAGGTCAGGCAGCCACCCCATCCAATGGGGTCACCGTGGCACCAATGGGTCCCTCGGCAGCTACTTTTTACGCATGCCCCCTCGCGAGGACTACAACCCGCCGGAACACCTTCCGGTCTCGGGACACCCTGAGGGTAAGAGCCTATGCTTCGCCACACTGTCACACAGTGAGAACCCCCCATAGGTCGACATCTAATGCCTAGTAGCTCTGATACCACTGTAGGGTTCCTAGGCACTCTCAAGAGGTCTCACAAGGCATCAACCATGCCAATTTCAAATTTTAACGGTGCCGAGAAACCCTAACAAGATCGTTGGCTAGAATTTTAGGCGACATATGAAACTAGCTAACTACTTTAACTAAGTGAACGGAAATACAACCTTTGTAGATCTGGTGCTCCACCTCCATAGCTCCGCAATGATGTCTCTCCGCTGTCCAAAATGAATCCCGGACTCTAGCATCGGCTTCATCGGAGAAATGGGCGGGCAAGGTCGTCGGCTTCGTGCCGAAGATGATCTACGTCGAGGCATCACTAGATCAAGCTCCCACTTCACCAAGTCATGAAACTTGTGAAGAAAACACCCTTTACTACTTGGCAAGAGGTAGAGGATGAAGAAATAGGAGATGGGTTCACTTTAGAATTGGATTTCTCACTCTTTTTCTTACTTTGCCATTAAAGCTATCAAGCTTTTTCTTGAAGTGAAGAAGAAGAAGAAGATGAAGAATATGATAAGTGTTAATTAAAAAAGGAAAAGAAAATCAATACTTATCATATTCAAACCATGGTTAAGTGTAGAGACTAAACTAGGGTTAGTGAATGGTTAGGTTTAGATATGAAGACAAAAATGGTCACTTTGGTCAAATCTTCATGAAGCTTCAACAAGCTTCATCTTTGAAAGCAACCTTTTTGTTTTCATATCTCATTTTCTTTTTTCAAAACAAAATAAATAAAGGGATAAATAAATCAAATGAAACCCTAACCATTAACTAACCATGGTTTAATCATACACCTAATCAAGAGAACATGTATCATCAAACATGATACAATCATTTGCACAAAAAGTATATCACATATACAACTTGTACAACCAAGTGAGAAAATCCATTTAAAGTGAACCAATACTAGTTAATGCAAAGTAATATATCAAATATATAATTATACATTAAATCATTAAATCAACACTTGATTTAACGATCCGGTCATATCGCATATAACCGACTAGTATCCTATGTATCGGCTTATCGAATCAATACTTGATTCGATAACTAGGTTATATCGCATACAACCATTCGATACATTCATCGCGAGAATAGAATACGGTATCACATACATGCATTATTCTCGGTCCCGCACATATCTCATATGCGCTCCTATTTCGTTTCGCTTGAGCCAGGAAACCTCTGTGTAGGACTCTAAAGACTCGTCAATACGCCGGCAGCAGGTGATGATCATATCTATCACCCACAAGCCGCAAGCGGTCTGCTAAACGTAACGGCCACCCGGGTATTGAGCGATGAGAAGATCGACGAGCTAGCCCGCTCACACTCCAGTGAATCCAACTAGTAACACTACCGTACAGTCCGGTCTCGTCGTCTGATATGTCGCATATCTTGCCTAGGGGTGGTAAACGTCAGATCCCAATAGCTCGATAAGTCGTGTCGATATGAGGTCTATAACAATTCGAGAAACTACTGGTAACACTTACCAGTAAATCTCAGCAACCCTGGCCAGGGATTTCCTGTTATAGCCAATCGAACACAGCGCAACATCAACCCCCTATACCGGGAGAGACGAATCCCCTCCTATCGCTCATTGCCTCCATGTGATTCGGGACCGTACCCAAAAACCACCGTTTTGCACGCCCTCTTGGACGTGGTAAGGTGGAAATCAAAGCACAGTGGGAACCACACAAGACTCTATGACGATCTCGGGTCAACAGACTACTCTGTACCAGTGTCACCAGAGAACTGCCATCTGACGTAAGGTATAATACCATCTGGGAGTTCTCGGCGAGTCCGTCCAGTGTACCAAGTCTCTACTGAGAACCCGTATATCATCTCTGATGTCAAACACCAATGGATATGGGATCATCCATCGCCCATCTGTATGGGTCGAAAAGGTATACGCTAGTCTACTCTGGTATATCGATGCCCCATCTCGATACACCCACGACTAGGGACTTTCAAGGATGTACTCATGGACTACCATGTCCCCACTAGTATGATCCGCATCATAGTCCAGGTAGTCAAGTACACATCCTAAGGGCTTTACCAACATGTAACAGAGAGACAATCAGTGTACACGTTAAGGTAAAGAGTAACCAGATAGCATACTATCATGTCGAGCAAGAAAGTCCTCCTTATATATGTCCCAGTATCCATTACAATATACATCCAATGTACAGTAATAGCCTCTAGGGCATACATATAACTAACAAGTGGAAGGAAAGGTCTCAGCCGGGGTATCATCGATTGATTTTTCATTATTATCAATCTCCTCACCAGCATGATTGTCAAGCACTCTTCCAGATCTCAACGTGGTGATTGCATTCACATGATGTGAATAGCCAGGATTGGGTAAAGGTTGAGCTGGAACTTTCCCTTTCTCTCTTGCACTCATTTCGGCTTTTAATTGTGCAATTTGTGTAAGTGTACGGTAGCGCCCCGGCCGTCTACAGACGCCAAATGCGGAACAAAAACTTTTTAACTGGCGCTATCATATACTTTAACCCGGATCTGCCATTATTGCTAAACTAACAAACTGTAAAGAGTGTAGAAAGGTTATACCGAACGATTCAAGTCCTTCGTTCTTTAACCATCATCCCACGCTCCGTTGCGACTGCTCCGATCTCTTCGATCTCCGATCTGCTCGTCCAGGTGGCACCACGTCGACGATTCTTTAAACGGGCTCCCGCCTCTGACTCGAGGCAACTCGGTCGTCAAGTTTGCTAAAAGAGAAGACCAAGAATGATGTAGAGAATGAATAGATTACTTTGTCTCACTTCGTCCAAAGCCGTGGACGATCGGTAAATGAAGTTGCCATTTTTTTATCGGGTGATGGAAATGAAAGAGGCTATGAAATTTCCATGCACCATAAACCATAGTCTTTTTACCAAAAATGAAATCAATATCTTTCTCTTCTCTCAAGGGGGCCGGCCACTATTTATAAAAGAGGGAGGTGATGGTAAGAGCAAAGAGGGTGACCTTAAGAATAAATATCATGAACAAATATCCTAAGGTTAAACAAGAAATATTAATGTTAAAGCATGAGTCATTAAAACCTAGTGTGAACATAATGAATGAAACAAATGAGTCATGAAGCCTAGTCACCATCCTAGTCACCTCTTCTAGAAACTTCTAGAACCTCCCACACTCATCTCAAGAAAAGATAAACCCGTCTTTAACCGAATGTTAAAAGACGACTGATAGAAAACTGGAAACTGGCAACTTCCAAAAGTGATCCTGAAACGAGTTTCAGGATAACCCCGTAACTGTATAAATATATCCGCATTTGTATTACGACCGAATACAAATGCAACTGAGACAAAGATATTATATCTACTCAATATAATACTCGGATCTGGCTTAAACCAAAGCCGACCAGTATCATCTGCCCGAAAAATAACACGTGCGTAAACGCACGTGCATTTTCCGAACCCTGCCATAAAACCATACGGCCTCTACAACGTTTCGCCCGAACTTGGGAAACTGTCTGTGGGGGACTCTAATGACTCGTCAGTACCCTGGCAGTGGTTTTAACCACAAACCGTCAGCGGGACTAGCTATGCGTAACGGCTGCCCATGGACTGACCTCAAGGGAGGCCGATGAGCGAACTCATCCGGAAACCCTACTGAGCCTAACAGTGACAATGTATATACAGTCCGGTCCGTTCGTCTACGAGTATCGCATATCTTCCTAGGGGGCTAGTAACGTCAGACCCCCAATAGCAGTATAAGTCGTGTCGGAGTGTAGCCCAATAACACCCTGAGATACTACTGGAGTACCTACCAGTAAATCTCCTGCCACGGCCGTGGGCTTTGTGTAATGGCTCTCCTAGACACAGCACGATCTCGCCCCCAATACCGGGAGAGACGAATCCCCTGCCGATCCGCTCACGTGCCTCCATGTGGCTCGGGACTGTACCCAAAAACTACCTATTTGCACGACTCATTTGAGCCGTGGTAGGGTAGAAATCAAAGTACAGTGGGAACTCACACGAGACAAATGACGACCTCAGGTCGATGAACTAACATGTACACATTTCACCAGGGAACTGCTATCTGACGATATGTATAATACCAACTAGCAGATTCCCGGCGAGTCCTGTCCGGTGTACTCATAACCCAATGAGCACCTGCATATATCTTAGGTGATCCAACTGACACCAGTGGCTTGTGAGACCGGCCACTGCCCCTCGTCGGGGTCTCGACTGTATACACTAGTCTACTCCGGAGTATCGATGCCCTGTCTCGAAACTCCCACGACTAGGGACAACAATTAAGGATATGCATATAAACTACCCAACTCTCACGTATATGATCGCCATTATACTGTTGGTAGTAAAGCAAGATCCTAAGGGCTCTATCAAAGTGTAACATGTAATCAGTCACCTGAACATGTACACGACTGATAAAGGCAAATCAGATAGCATACTATCATCTCAAGTAAGACTGTCCTACCGGTATAGATCCTCCGCAATCATTGCAATCACGTACCTGCGATCCAATAATTGGCTCTGAGGGCACTATCACCAACAATCTCCCACTTGCACTCAAGGCTAATTATTGCGATGTCGACTACTCACAGCCCGTGTGAAACCGAACATCCAACTCCTCTACTAATCAGTTTCACAAAGCCCGTTTGTAAAACTATTGTGTTCGAGAAATAGCCTCAGTGAGTGGATCCGCCAAGATGTTTCTTTCTATATCTCTCTTAATCTCAAGTTCGCGGAGAAAACCATCTCCCGAATTGAGTAATACCTGTCTTAGAATATGTTTGGATATCTGTTGGGACCTAGTTCATAAATGAACTCCAAATCCAAACTTCTTAGACTGTATCGATCACTGAACCAAATCAGTATCATGCACCAAGCCTCCCACAGTATCCTCTTGGACCATCTGTCCACAATACTGTCCCTCATCAGAGGGAAAACTATAACTCTGACAATCACTCTGTCAACCATGTCACTTTTGAAGCCTGGAATGATAATCGTCTTCCGAAGGAGGCTGCCGTCATCAAATCCGTAGAACATGCACTTATGTTCTAAAACCGCTTCCTTATGTTTCTCCAGGATTGGATTAATATAAACTTATTGCATCTAGTGTAAAAACAACATCTGGTGTGGTACTTGACATCTCATGATTGACTCAATTGCCTAAGCAAGTGATCTGTCAATCATGCCCATCCCTCTCCTCTTTAGTCTGTAAGACACCTTTAGAGAGGGTGACTCCATCACCTGCAGGTACACCACCATGCCAGGAGTCATCTATTCTAAAAACCATTAGAATACTGTCAAAGTACCCAAATTGGGAAACTACCCAAATCCAGATCTAAAACCATAGATCTAGAAACCAGAAGGTCAAATATTATATCCATATCCTGTCTGGAGAAACAACTGTGTGACGACCACAGTACAACCGATCGTAGTATAGGAATTTTACTTCCTACCCTGTGTATGTCATCCAAATACCATGACATCACACCCTACTACCTTCTTAACAGATCCATCCCTTATTCTGATTGAAGTCAAACCCATGACTGTCACATCAAAATTAGATGATCTATCTCCGCTATAACTGCTCAAGTCTATAAATAGACATAAGCTACTTGCCCACTAAACTTCTGCTGCTCCCACTGACTACGACAACCCTCCTACCGGGTCTCATAGCCTGGAACAACAGTAGTGTCAAGTCTGGGTAGATAGTAACCTCCCTGTCACCGTCCTTGAGGCTACCGGAGTACCTCTCGGGTGTCTGAGGTTACCCATCATATCTGCGGAGTGGCTATTGGAATGAATATATAGGTCCTATTAAATTTTCCGTAATCGTTCGCGGTTCTGGAATCACTTCCAGTTCTACCATACCCCTACTACTGTTTTCTGAAAAAGATCCATTTTACTAAAACTGTGGCGAGTCAAGAACAATATCACTATTGATCTTCCAAATGGTAGAAAATCAACCCTCAGCATAGCCAGGGTCAACCCACAAACAGCCATTACAGAAACGTGCCCTGAGTTATCCAAAATCTGGTTTTAAGCAAAAGCTGGACAACTCCCCGTACCTTCTCATCTTTGAAGGTACGAACTATTCTATATCCAATATAGAAACTTTGGCACTTATTTAATTGGAACCATATTCAAATCATGCAGCTGTCTCCAGTGCATATCATCTTTAATGGAGAGAGGCTAATCAGCATTACTCAACTTAGGAATCCATCCAATTATGAGTAACCTAAAAGAGAAACAAGTTTCTCAAAACTTTTACTATCATCTGAATACCAATCACAAGTATCTACATCTTCGATCTCTTTGAAGAATCCCGATATTTGCGACATCTGGTTCTCTACTTTATTCTTATACCCACAACTTCTCAAAACTTAGACCTTGTATTTCTACGAAACACTTGTCTAAAAACTAGAGAAGTCATAAGTAAATAGAACATAGTACGAGGACCAACCCCTTTGTCCTGATGGACACTGGACAACATACAATACTCTGTATAAGTCCGCTGAGTTGAATAACTCAAAACCTGTGCGTCGTAGGTTGAAAACTGTACCCAGACGATTTCCTCAAATATCACAAATTTCAACGAATTCCGATATAATGAGGATGATCACCTAATTCCCAATAACTTCCTCCCACTCATCATCTGTAAAACCATACAGATATGAGAATGAAACCTGTTGAATACACACCCTTGGAGTAAATATCTAATCGGGAAAACAGTTTTCCATTAACAATGTACTGAAACATGAAAATGTTTCGTAGGGGTATCCTGGTATTCATAGTAATGCCTCTTCCATAATCCAATTCATGACTTTAACCGTATATTTCTTTGCCATCTCTCCAAATACCTTTATTTGTCTTTAGTCGTTACCTTCTGTACACCATTGTTAGGCTAAATGGTTTTCTTCCTTCCCTACCGTTCGGCACCAGCCTATGGTTTGGAAGAAGACTATCCATTAAGCATAATAGGTGTACCAACCAAGGAGTACTCGCAACTGAGAGATGGTGATGATAAAAGACAACTGAATAATACCTTATTCTAGCAAAGGTGAAATAGGAGTGGCGATGAAGTACGCGGTTTGGTCGTGAATGATAACAGTCGCAACTTAGTTTGCCCTCTTTCTAATCCCTTTATTTTGTCTTTACATATTACCTTCTGTACACCCTACTTAGGCTAATTGGTTTTCTTCATTCCCTACCTTTCGGCACCTGCCTATGGTTTGGAAGAAGACTATCCAATAAGCGTAATAGGTGTACTCTCCTAAACCAAGGAGCCCTCGCAACCTGAGAGAAGGTGATAATAAAAAACAACTGAATAAACCAATTCTATTTCTCCTGAACCTTGATCCATCCTCGAAGGAGTCCCTTCGAGTTCGTCTATAACCATACGATGGATCTATCCAATGGAAGTGGATGTCCGTAGTAATACGGGTGTTCTGAGAAATGCAAAGGGTAGAAGAAGGAGTGGCAATGACTTATGCAACAAAGACAATCCAAAAGCCAGTATTTTAAGAAGGTTCGGTCAACCTGGTCACTGAGTCATAGTCTAGGGTCGGACAAAGGTCGCTGCCAAAGAGAGAGAGAAAAGAAACACTCTGCGTGCACTCTAACCTAGATCAGAATGGTTATCACTTTATCTAATCCGGAAACCTCCCACTGTCCTGTCAAATTCTTCTCCAAACCTGAAAGAAGAATCAATCGGGATCACCCGAAGAGTAAACCAACTCATCAGTTGGAATCGGGATCCAACTCTTATCCCATGATAACATGATGGAATGCATCCACGTTACTCATACTCCAGAAGTTATGCGCATACTTGGCAAGTTTCAGTTTCTTTAGAAACTCCCGATATGAGTTTTTTCCCCATGCTCTTATAACCTTGGAGTTAGGTCAAAATGTCATAAGTCACATGCCAAGTTCTACCCGTCACTATCTTGTTGATTTGAACCCACCCGCACATGCCCTTGGCGTTAGGTCAAAATGGCAGAACGGCTGTCCCAAACCAACTCATCTATCTATGCAACAAATGAATACCCAGCAGCTACCAAACACTATGCCTTGGCGTTAGGTCAAAATACATAGCTTGAATACTACTGAATACCCAAAAGAAGTGATGGAGGGCTACGACTGGTTTTTGGCGAAAAACCTTTAACGTAGTGAACTTGATATCGCTGAAGGAACCTGATAGCTTTTTAAAATATAGTGGCGAAAACCTTTTGCTAAAGAGGTCATTCCCGGTGAAGGGATCTCGGCTCTTTCCTTATGGAATGAGGTGCAGGATATTCCACTGAATACCGCGATGCAAAGCAATTTGTAATCGACTATAGTGAAGTTATTACTCTGACGCAAACTTCTGCCCAAGGGGTCAGTCCCGGTGAAGGGATATCGTCCCTTGCCCCATCGAATGAGGTGAAGGATATTCCACTGAATACCGCTATGCAAAACAAAAGGAAACGTCTTTGCAATAACACTTTTTAAATTTGTTCCAACAACTGCAAACAGGTTTGTTTTACTTTGCATTGATCAGAATCAACGCAGTCCCATCAATCAATCACACCAGAAAAGAACGAAAATAAAATGTACGTATATGCCATCCGCATGCGTCACTGGGTCCCGTCATCACCCGTTAGGTTACTTAACTAACGACAGAGCGGGGACTGGACTAGCGCGGGTGCAAAACATATACAACATCTAATAGTATATATACCAATATACAATAATCGCTCCAGGCGTGATAATATGCAACATTACAGAAAAGTAATAAGTATCACAGACAATACAGATAATCTGGGATCCCCGGGTTTCACAGAGCCGCTGCTGAAACCCGACGTTCCCCTGTCGTGTGGATAGCCTGTGCAATGAAACCTAGACCCCTACGGGTGCGGCAAGCTACTCGCCAAAACCTGAAGCGAGGCAGCCCCCTACAGCAAAGTGAATGGACCACCCAACACTTCATGAAATCCGGTAATCTTGGGCACCCCTCCTCGGGTCAACCTGTACCCCCTACGAGTACCCCCTACGAGTGCGGCGAATAGTCTGCCAATTCTAGAGTGAGGCCACTCTGCCTCTCAAAGCCATGAGATGCGGACCCGTTGCCCCCCAGAACTCGGCTATCCGTGCACTCCGTCGCGGGGCAAAACCTAGTACAGTAATGAAAAATAGTACAACAGGTACATCGACCGCAACTTGGTCGTGCCCCAAAAGAATATTATACAACAGGCAGTGACGGCAATCCACATGTTGGACGCTCGCCCCGCAATATCAAATGTACAATTAAATCCAAACTGCACTACCATTGCACACTACTATCCATCACGACAAATCCGCAACATCACAGCACAACACAGAACATCAACGCGAATGTCACGTTCGCAAACCTGTCTAAAAGAACTATAGCAATCAGACGCGGTTTACCGATCAAATGACATTCCCGGTCGGAGATATAATGTAAGCACTGTAAACTAACATGTTTAAATTTCGATCGACTAAATATCACGAAGTGGGCCCCACGAACATCTGGTGAACAGTAACAAAATCTGGGCCTAAAAGATATGTACCAAAACCCCCAATTTCCAGAGAAGAATACACTGTGCAAGTTTGGGGGCATGATCACACAGAATGGCCGCGGATGCGCGGCCAAACCATGGGTTTGGCCGCGATTCCGCGGCAGTCTTGTCGATTCATGAGCCTAAATTTGTACGGTGTTCTTAAAAAACCCTGTACAACTTTCTGTGATACGTAGAATAATTTTAGGACATCATTTAAAATCGACAGAAACTGTGAAGCTTGAAAATTGTGATTTTCGATATCCGGTTCGATCGATATTTTAAACGCGTTAGCACAAGTTAGTAAAGCAAAATGGTGATGCTCTGATACCACTGTAAGTCTACGGTAGCACCCCGGCCGTCTACAGACGCCAAATGCAGAACAAAAACTTTTTAACTGGCGCTATCGTATACTTTAACCCGGATCTGCCATTATTGCTAAACTAACAAACTGTAAAGAGTGTAGAAAGGTTATACCGAACGATCCGAGTCCTTCTTTCTTTAACCATCATCCCACGCTCCGTTGCGGCTGCTCCGATCTCTTCGATCTCCGATCTGCTCGTCCAGGTGGCACCACGTCGACGATTCTTTAAACGGGCTCCCGCCTCTGACTCGAGGCAACTCAGTCGTCAAGTTTGCTAAAAGAGACGACCAAGAATGATGTAGAGAATGAATAGATTTCTTTGTCTCACTTCGTCCAAAGCCGTGGACGATCGGTAAATGAAGTTGCCATTTTTTTTATCGGGTGATGGAAATGAAAGAGGCTATGAAATTTCCATGCACCATAAACCATAGTCTTTTTACCAAAAATGAAATCAATCTCTCTCTCTTCTCTCAAGGGGGCCGACCACTATTTATCAAAGAGGGAGGTGATGGTAGGAGCAAAGAGGGTGACCTTAAGAATAAATATCATGAACAAATATCCTAAGGTTAAACAAGAATCATTAATGTTAAAGCATGAGTCATTAAAACCTAGTGTGAACATAATGAATGAAACAAATGAGTCATGAAGCCTAGTCACCATCCTAGTCACCTCTTCTAGAAACTTCTAGAACCTCCCACACTCATCTCAAGAAAAGATAAACCCGTCTTTAACCGAATGTTAAAAGACGGCTGATAGAAAACTGGAAACTGGCAACTTCCAAAAGTGATCCTGAAACGACTTTCAGGATAACCCCGTAACTGTATAAATATACCCGCATTTGTATTACGACCGAATACAAATGCAACTGAGACAAAGATATTATATCTACTCAATATAATACTCGGATCCGGCTTAAACCAAAGCCGACCAGTATCATCTGCCCAAAAAATAACACGTGCGTAAACGCACGTGCATTTTCCGAACCCTGCCATAAAACCATACGGCCTCTACAACGTTTCGCCCGAACTTGGGAAACTGTCTGTGGGGGACTCTAATGACTCGTCAGTACCCTGGCAGTGGTTTTAACCACAAACCATCAGCGGCACTAGCTATGCGTAACGGCTGCCCATGGACTGACCTCAAGGGAGGCCGATGAGCGAACTCATCCGAAAACCCTACTGAGCCTAACAGTGACAATGTATATACAGTCTGGTCCGTTCGTCTACGAGTATCGCATATCTTCCTAGGGGGCTA
Organism: Agapanthus africanus; assembly: GCA_030015575.1. Classification (NCBI taxonomy): domain Eukaryota; kingdom Viridiplantae; phylum Streptophyta; class Magnoliopsida; order Asparagales; family Amaryllidaceae; genus Agapanthus; species Agapanthus africanus. The sequence goes on from JASDDO010000014.1 coordinate 338,775,818, forward strand.
GTAACGTCAGACCCCCAATAGCAGTATAAGTCGTGTCTGAGTGTAGCCCAATAACACCCTGAGATACTACTGGAGTACCTACCAGTAAATCTACTGCCACGGCCGTGGGCTTTGTGTAATGGCTCTCCTAGACACAGCACGATCTCGCCCCCAATACCGGGAGAGACGAATCCCCTGCCGATCCGCTCACGTGCCTCCATGTGGCTCGGGACTGTACCCAAAAACTACCTGTTTGCACGACTCCTTTGAGCCGTGGTAGGGTAGAAATCAAAGCACAGTGGGAACTCACACGAGACAAATGACGACCTCAGGTCGATGAACTAACCTGTACACATGTCACCAGGGAACTGCTATCTGACGATATGTATAATACCAACTAGCAGATTCCCGGCGAGTCCTGTCCGGTGTACTCATAACCCAATGAACATCTGCATACATCTTAGGTGATCCAACTGACACCAGTGGCTTGTGAGACCGGCCACCGCCCCTCGTCGGGGTCTCGACTGTATACACTAGTCTACTCCGGAGTATCGATGCCCTGTCTCGAAACTCACACGACTAGGGACAACAATTAAGGATATGCATATAAACTACCCAACTCTCACGTATATGATCGCCATCATACTGTTGGTAGTAAAGCAAGATCCTAAGGGCTCTATCAAAGTGTAACATGTAATCAGTCATCTGAACATGTACACGACTGATAAAGGCAAACCAGATAGCATACTATCATCTCGAGTAAGACTGTCCTACCGGTATACATCCTCCGCAATCATTGCAATCACGTACCTGCGATCCAATAATTGACTCTGAGGGCACTATCACCAACAATTTGTTCTTCCATCGATTTTATAGTCTCATTTTGAGAGACAATATTTCTTTTCTTGTCATCGACAGAAGACTTCATCTCAGCCGAAACTTGCATGATATTTGTTAGGAGCAAATTCATGTATTGTGCAAATGAAGAGGATTCATCAGTCCCGGTCAACTGCAAAGGACTAGACGGTGCAGATGTGTTGACCGGATTTTGGAAGTTTTGTGCTTGTAAGGGGTGCTGACTCAATTGAAGTGGTCGCTGTTGTGGTGGAAGAGCCCTTTGGAAATTGTTTTGGTTTGGAACCGTGTTTTGAGTTTGTGATTGGTTCCAAGCAAAGTTAGGGTGATTCCTCCAACCCTGATTATATGTAGAAGAATACGGATCATTTCTAGGTCTTTGTTGGAAAGAGGAATTGATATGCTCATGACCTTGAAACGGAGAGTTCAATGGACATTCTTCCGTGAGATGTGATGGATCAGAACAGCATCCACATACAGTTTTGGTGAGTGACATTTGATTTACGGCGGCGGCTAAAAATTTATTTTCCATAGTTTCAAGTTTCTTTTGCATTGCTGACATTTCAGCTCTAACTCCTATGGAAACATCAGATTGGTTATTGCGCCCCTAGACGATTGACTCACACCCTCCCACTGTAAAGTCCTTTCAGCGAAATCTTCTAAGAATTTCCAAGCTTCCCCATCATCTTTAGTCATGAAAGTGCCTTGACACATGGATTCAAGGGTCTGTTTTGTGGTAGGATTAATGCCCTCATATATGATTCTGCACAGATCCCATCTGGGGATTCCGTGATGTGGACATTGAACCAACAGATCCTTGAAGCGTTCAAAACACTTCGAGAATGTTTCATTTGGAAGCTGGGTGAATTGATTTATTTCGCTACGGACTCGAGCTGTCTTATGATTGGGGCAGAATTTCTTTAGGAATGCTTTTACGAATTCTTCCCAGTTTGAAATGAAATGTGCGGTTGTGTTATAGAGCCACTTCTCGGCTATATCGCACAAGGTAAATGGAAGAAGACGTAGACGCATAGCATCCACAGAAAGCTGTGAAGTACCCTTCATAGCGCATACATTTTCAAATTTGGTAATAAAGACGTATGCGTCTTCAGACTCGAGACCGTGATATTTGGGTAGAAGATTGATATATTGGGGTTTTATTTCAAAATTGTCCTCATTGGCTGGTGGAATGGTGAGACAGGTCGAAAGAGGACCTCGCATAGGATAGCATCTCTCTTGGAGAGAAATGCGGGGTGGATTCTGCGCACCTGCGGACGGCAGAAGAGTAGTGGTAAAGAAGTTTGATGGAGAACCGTCCATCGAAGTGGGTGTGGTGGTGGGTAAAGAAGAAGTAGACGTAGAATTACCGACTTCGGAGTCGATCGGGGGAACGCGGACAAGACGGGCACTAGAATCCCGTGTCCAGCCGAGCATGCACTAAAGGGTTTAGTACAAGTGGCAGCGTTGTGATAATTAGGGGAAAGATGAAGTGGTGTTTGTTTTGAAAAAGATACGGATTTTTGAAAAAATGAAAATCACAAACAATGCACAAGCAACCCTAAGTCTAGTGGTCACCTAGGTCAAGTCTCTAAACCGCTCTTAACCGTCAGAAGACAAGTTGTAAGATCAATCCTCTACCGCCTCTTTGTCCCTCCTGTGGCCAGGTAAGTGCCAGGTAAGTGGGAGGTTCTCCACTACGTAAGTAGTGGGCCTAATTAAGTAACCACTTGCCTTAGACACACTTGCCTTAGACACCACAAAAGAAACGCGGATAAGCAATAGATTACCCACGACCTCCTTCTGTCCTAAGTGAGCACAACGGTCCTTAGAGTCATGTCTAGATCTTTTTTAGTTAATGAGGGTAATGCGGATACAGTTTTATGATTTTTGGGGCTTAGGAAGGGTAATGAACTCCTCACCTAATCTGAATTTGGTCTTTGCCCCTTAATTTCCGTATTAAAAATGCAAACAACCAAGATCAAACACGCACAATTTTTTTTTTGCGGCGCTGCGAATTTTTGCAAAGAAACCTGCAGAAATTTGTTAATGGAGCAGGTCGAGGAAGAGATAAGAAAGTTAGAAATTCACCGAGAAGTTTCGAACAATGAAGCTACAGTGTCACCGCGGATCCGCTGCAATGAGCTGCTAATGCCGCGGTTCCGCCGTGAGATTCCAAGATCTCTGCTCAAAAGTTTTTGGAAATGTTCTTGTTCACTTCCTGAGCTCTCTGGAATATTCAGAAATTTTTTTCACTTGCTCCAAAGATTCCAGATTTCCTCGCAACAAATCACAACGAATCGTTTAGTGTTTGCGCAAATTTTGATCTAAAAATTCTGATGGAATAAAATTTTCAACTCAAATTTCAAAAATGAACAAATTAGCACACTATCCCCGGCAACGACGCCATTTGATTGAATGATTCTCGGTATGTAGGTAGAAAATGTATAGAAATCACAACCAAAGAAATTTGTAAACCGCAATCAATAACGGTGTCAATTGTAGGTTCGTTAGTGAGTGCGGATCGTCCACAGGGAAAGTGAGATTTGATCGTAATTGAAAATTAAAGAGAAAAGAAAAGAGAATTCAATTCAAGATTTATAAAAGTGAATTTCAAGAATTAGCAAAATCTAGATCTAATATCAAGAACACTAAAAATCAAGAATCAAGAATTGATAATATCCAATCGAATTAGGTTTCAAGAATTGAAATGAGGCCCGTAGGAATCGATCGAATCTATAGAAGTGATGAAAACTTGTGATTACGTTTTCTTATCCATTAATGATTTGTTGCTAGATCGATGACGATCAACGAGGTTTAATGATCTTTTGAAGGAACTAGGGTTTCTTCATCTCATCCTTTGTCCTTTCGTTGATTCTCATTCAAAAGCCAGCCTCTAGTAAATTGAATCACCAATCGTCGATCTCTAATTAAGAGCGAAAATATTCAAGAAAGCATTTCGCTCAAAACTAGATTGTCGATGATTCAATTTACAAGAGTTTACAAAACTTATAGGAATTAAGAATTGTTTCAAGATTTGTAATTATCATCATCTATTGATTCTCTCGACTCCTCTACGAGCAGAGTTTTTACTCAAGCATTATATCAAAGAACACAATCAAGAATCGAGATCTAATCATAATGCTCAAATATAGAGATAAGCAAAATAAAGAAATTTCACCTTTTATTAATCAACAATTTTGTTACAATTCTCTCAAGATCTACAAGATTCGAGGAAAGAACTCGATCGTCGATTTAGCTTCGCATCGTCTCCGTGAGTCGCGGATCATCTTGGATCACTTTCTCGGTTGAAGATCGGTATCGCTTCTAAAAGGTTGAAGGCTTCTTGCTTGATTTGTACTCGGAGATCTTGAGTTTGGCTTTTGGATTTGGATTAGGGTTAGGGTTTGAATGCACAAGTTGTGTCACTCAACTTGTGGGATTTGTGGCTCAATTTTCAACAACCCTTCAACTAATAATCAGCAACCTTGAGAGTGAAGCCTTAGGGTCCTTTTTATAGTCTTGATTAGGATTAGCTTCTTTTAGAAGCTAGGTTAGGATTAGCTTCACTTGTAAGCTTGGTAGTTAGGAAGAAGTTTCTAGAATTAGTTAGTTAGAGCTAGCTTCCTTGATAAGCTTGGAGGTTAGGAAGAAACTTTTAGGTTTAGGTAGTTATGTGGCTTGCTTGATAAGCTTAGAAGTGTTTAGCTTGAACAAAAAGCTTTGCTGTTCGGCCAGAAGCTTCTGGAAATCTCTAGAATTTGCATTGGCTTAAAGAAGTGTGGGCCTTGAAAGGAGAATTCTGAAGCGAAGCGACGCTGACATCATCATCACGTGGCCGCGGATCCGCTGCGGGAAGGCTGCACTGGCCGCGGATCCGCGGCCCATTGGTAGCCTTTGTGCTTCAATTTTCCAGGTAAATCTTGGGCTGACTTTGTGGCACTTTTCTGATGTGTTGAATCTCATATTTCTTTCTATATCACTACCAGATCACAAGTCTTGGACTTGGCGTTTTTTTATCAGCACTTTTGACAGTTTCGGCTCTTTTCCTGGAATTTCCTGCACAGATTCTCGAGATAAGTGTTGCTCTACACAAAGATTATGCGATGCAATGATAAACACTCAATTTCCCTCAAAATGTCGGTTTTAAAGTATAACACAAGTTATTTGGTATTTTACAGTCAATTTGCTAATATGTGCTACATTCATACCGAACACCTTTAGATGAGTGCAAATGGTAGGGAAATTGATGTGTTAAAAATGCAATATTTTCGACTGATCAATCGGCATGACTTATTAAGTTATTGGGGTCTGACGATTCCACCCCAAGACTCGATATGCGACATATCAGACGAAGAGACCGGACTGTACGGTAAGTGTTACCTATAGGCTTCATGGGAGTTTGGACAAGGTTGCTTGTTGATCTTCTATTCGCTCAATACCTGGGTAACCATTACATCCAGCTAGTACCGCTGACGGCTTGTGGGTGACTGATATGATCATCACCTACTGATGGTGTATTGATGGGTCTTTAGAGTCCTACATAGAAGTTTCCTGGTTCAAGCGAAACGAAGTAGGGTATATATGTTGATATGTGCGGGGGCCTGATTAAATACGAGTATAAGATACCGTATTGTAATCTGCCGGCTATTTGTATCATTTAGGTTATATATGATATAACCGGATTATTGAATCACGTGTTGATTTGATAATGTAATATACAGATAAATGATATTAGTCCGTTATATGTGATATAACTGGATTATTGAATCAAGTGTTGATTTAATAATATGATATATATTTATATTTGATATAATTGTATATTGACTAATATTATTGCTCACCAATTATACGCTTATCTTTATATATATATATATATATATATATATATTATGAAGCATGGCATGGATTTTCTATTTTTAGAAAATAGAAAATAAGGTAGAAAAATGGGGAGACTTTTTGTGTATGATGTGAAGCATGGGCTTTAACATTTGTTTATTAGTCTTGACTCACAATTAAAGTATGGTTGCAATTTATTATTGCAATTAATTACATGCTTGAATAAGTGTGAGGTCAAGAAAGAGCCATTGATTCACTTCATTCTACACTTAGCCATTTTCTTGAGTTGAGCTCATGCGATGAGTTTTCTCTCTAGCTCTCTCCTTTTTCCTCACCTCCACCTCCAAGCTCAATCTCTCACATGAGTTGTGAAACCTTGAGCTTGTAAGAAATCTAGCGAGCAAACAACATCCCTACTTCACCGTCCTACACTAGATTAGCGCTTTGGTATAGTGTGTTTACTTTACTAAAGAGTTTAGCGAAGAGATAGCTTCGATTAGCGGACTTCGGGTGGATCATCTTCAGCACGAAGGTCATTGAAGGAAGTTCGTTCAACCTTCAAGTGGAGCCCAGTAAAGTTGCGTGGACTACTACACGGAGCTTTAGAAAAGAATGACACGGTCTACAAAGGTTGTAGCCATCCATCTCTTAGTGTAAAGTTTGTGATATCTTAGTTAAACCCTAATCATCTAGTTTAAGATCTTGGTTAGTGTAGATTAGCACCCCGAAATTTTTAAAAACGGCATGCTTGATGCTAGTAAAACCCAGTGGTGGTGCTAACATACATTTTCAGGATGTACTAGGGTCTTTTCAAAATAAACAAACACGTACATTGACCTAGTTAGATCACCAGAAGACAAAACAATAAGAACGAGACCATAATTCCAAAGTTGGACGCCAATAGTGGTTACTGTAGCACTTTTCGTCGGCCAAAATTTTGATTTGGGTGTCGGGGTTCTGTCAGTAGCTCATATACTTGATAAGTCTCTGTGATACTTTGATTTTCCCCAGATGCCCCAAGGAAAAATCTGGAAGTGTTTTGAGTTGGTTTTGACGATGTTTTAAGGTTTTAGACTTGATAATCTGTATTTTGAAGTCTTGATGCGTTCTTTTGTACTAGAACAGAGAGTCCGGGGTTAATTCATGGTAGTTAGCACATGGATGACTCATAATTGGTTATAGGTTCTTACTTATGGGTGTTGTTCGTCATATCGATGTCGAATTGAATTCTTATATATGTGTATGGCTATGTGAATGCTAGGTTCGATTGAGGAGACCTCTGAGGCGGCGACGGAGCGCTAGACGGTCATAGGATACGACTAGCGTGATCACAAACTGTAAGTAGATTATATCTAAGAGTGGGAAATCGGATGGATGGCGTATAACACCCCCGTGAAACATATCTTTTATTATATCATTGCAAATGTTTAGGAGGCATGCCATGTATACTTAGATTTGTTCGTTAATCAGTAAATTACGTTAATATCGCTCAGTAGGCTTATTGTAGATACACTTGGTAGAACACTAGCACAAATACTAATGATTACCATATTGCACGTTCACAGACTCGCATGTACACTACACATCATTAGTACTACCATGCCACGTAGAACTTGCCATGTTTACGTATCATAGTAAATAGACGTTATAGTAGGATAATGTTATATATGATTCATATTGGATGCGCATACGAGACTTGGAGTCCGTACTGGTTGTTGGGAGAGTACGCGGCTGGAGGTCCATATTAGTCACCGTGCGTGACGCGACACGATGTGTTCGTACCGATCATTGAGCGAGTGCGTGAACGAGATGTCCACACCGGTGATATATTTGTAAGTGACTAGATGTCCGTACTGCTGATATTCTATTACTATGTGTGTACGTAGACTTGATGTCCATACTAGTTACTACGTGTTTGGGTACGTAAATTAGATATCCGTATCGATCATTATTATGATATGGGATAATGGAATATTTGATGGTTATCGTACTAGGTGAGATTCCGTACGGGATGATATGATGAGGATAGATGATGATGATTAGCCAGATATGGCCCCATTTTACTTGATTCGCGGAGTTTTACTATTTTACCCGTTTGGGAGATTATGTAGATCTGTCGGTATTACCCACTTTCTAAAAACAACAATTCGTTTCATATTTTTTAAAAGTGATAATGAAAGGATGTGCTACTTGGATTTCAAAGGGGGGGTGTGTGTGTGTGTGTGTGTGTAACACTATAGGCTCCTTATTTTCAAACAATGTTTCGTTCTACTTTAAAAATATATAAGTGGAAATATTCGAAATAATTACCTATTTACTGTTCTTTTACGCTACGCTTACTTTACATGTCATTCGCTCGCACTTTATTTATCTTATTAGTCATGTGACGACTTATGTTTTCCGCTACGCGTCATATATTGTTAATGTTATACCTCAGTGGTATGGAACAATGATATATATTTGATATATCGCCACTTATATTACTGGCTTATACTATAATATGTTACCCGTCTGTGCTATGCCCAGTTCACACAGACTAAAAGAGTATGAGTTTGACGAGATTTATATTACTGTGGATATGATGTGATATGATATTAATTCTAAGAGATTGAATATATATATATATATATATATATATATATATAAGAAGATAAAGATGATTCGGACACGGTGGATTTAGCCGAGGATCCATAATGTGTGTGTGTGTGTGTGATCAATCCATGAGAGATTGAGGTAGGGAGAGACACGATGTCACCTGTTGATATATGTGTGATCAATTCATAAGTGATTGAGGGTAGTTGACACATGATATCTCTACGGATATTATATATATGTGAGGGATCGGTATAGATGCCCTGCACTGAGATAGATATTATATATATGTGATGAATCGATATAGATGCTCTGCACTGATAAGATATATTATGCTATGTATAGTAGCCGGACAGGACTGGTCCACGAGATAGTACGTGAATATTATTTTCATACATCGATGTATTCTAAAGAGGTTTTCAAAGGAGTTATAGTCTCACTATTTTCTACATGTTTAGGATTGACACAGACTTTTACAAAAGAAAACCCCTTTTCAAATAAATCATTTTCAAAAGGCGGGACAGATACCTTAAACGAGATGCATACATTTCTTTACAAAACAACGCTCACTACATGTGCCGCTATATATATCACACAACTATTTTGAAAGGATTTCGTATACATACATCTTCCGGCTACTTTTATATGATTGCATATGAATGGGTGCTATATATATGTATGTATGTATTATAGCCTTGATTGTATTCTCGTTGGTCGTGTGCAATAGATATTGCATTACGGCTACGGTGATCATGGTTTGACACCGTTGTATATATATTATGCAATGAGTTATCGATGATTGATAATTGTTAGCGTTTCATTTCGCAGTATTGTATTTACTTTCTGAACTCACATGCTTTCAGATGCTTATAGTTACGTTGCACCTGTACCGGACCAGATACCGATTACTTGATGTTGACACAATAACCACATACAGATTCATATTTTACATGTTAAGATAGCGGTACACGAGTTGTACAAGAGGGTACTTTATCTTATATTCCTTCGCTCGAACTCTAGTTTCAACACGTGCTTATTTACCCTCCTTGATGTACACATTTATCATGCTTAGTTGTTTCACCGCTTGTCTATGCGACTTTTAGCTTATTATATAATTCTACTCACGAGTTGGCAACTCACCCATATTGTGCCATAGTTCTTTGCAGGTTTGACCACTTGGATCCATAGCGGCTTATTTGGCACGTTCGTTATCTTTTGGGGTGTAGTTGCGCATATCTGAGTGGTGGGTCATATTTTTTGTATCAGTATTTGCCTTATACTTATTTGTATCTAAAAGTACTCCATCAAAGAACAAATCCAGTTTTGTCGAGATCTTAGAATTGTATATTTTGTTATTGTCGGACTCGTGTGGAGTCGACTTGATGTATATTTATGTTGTTTACTTTCCGCTTTATTGATTCTTCGCTTCTTGGCGTCGTATATTACTGCGCGTTTGTGATTCTGCCGTTTGGGCGTTGATTTAGCTCCCGTATGTGGGATGTTGCTATACTTATTATCATTGTACTCATTTTATTCAAAATTTACAAAGGAGGTGCTGTCCGTTTTTCAAAAAAAAAACATTCAAATCAAGCTTTACATTTTACAAAACTTCTTTAAAACTTCACCTCTATATATTATTTTCTATTTCTTTATATATATGGTTTAGATTCCTGGTTTTGGCTTACTTGGGTTACGACGGGGTCCACTTGACTTCATGTAATCCTTGTGCCGATCATGTGCCCCTTTTCAGGTCTTGACAAAGTTGGTATCAGAGCACTAGGTTTTACCATTGTCGAGTATAGGTTTAACTATGTGGGGTCTAGGTTGTAACTTAATGAAACTTAGGCCTAACCTTGTGGAACTTAGACTTGACTTTGGGGTATTAGACCCGAAATTCATTTTCCTTTGTTAAGTTTAGGTTTGACCGTGTGGAATCTACGATATGATCTTCTGAGACCTGGGCTTAACCTTGCAGAACTTAAACTTGACATTGGGGGTCTTAAACTCGACCTTTCGACGTATAAGCTACCCTTGGTATGATGGAGTAGGTAGCTTAAGTAGAGTTACGTACCGTACGTATGTTCCACGGCATATTTGTTGGATATGTATGCCCTAAAGGCCATTATTGTATATGTATATATAGTGGATGCTTGGACATATGTATGTACAGGACAATCTTGCTCAATTTGATAGTATGCTATTTGGTTTGTCTTTATCTTAACATGTACAAATGTTTTACTTGTTATTAAATATTGTTAATACATATTGATAAAGCCCGTAAGACTATTGCTTGACTACCAGTGTTATGATGGCGATCATATATATGGGGGAAGCGTAGTCCATAAGCACATCCTTAAATGTCCCTAGTCGTGGGAGTATCGAGACATAGCATCGATACTCCGGAGTAGATTGGTGTATACGTTTCTATACCCCAACGAGGGGTGATGGTTGGTTCCACAACCATTGGTTTTTGGCACCTAAGATCGTATGCAGGTGCTCACTGAGGGTGAGTACACTGGACGGACTCGCCGAGAACTGGCTAGATGGTATTGTACCAATCGCCAGATAGCAGTTTTCTGGTAACATGAGTACAGATAGTCTGTTGACCTGAGGTCGTTACTTATCTCGTATGAATTCCCACTGTGCTTTGATTACTACCCTACCATGGCTCTACTGAGTCATGCAAACAGGTTTTAGTTGGGTACAGTCCCGAGCCACATGGAGGCAGTGAGCGATTGTTGGGGATTTGTCTCTCCCGGTATAGGGAGTCGATGTCGAGATGTATTCGGTTGGCCAACACCATAAGTTCCCGGCCAGGGCGAATTGAGAATTACTGATAGGTAGATTAATAGATTCTCGGATGGTCTTGAGCTACATCGGCATGACTTGTCAGGTTATTAGGGGTCTGACATTTTCCACCCGTAGACCCGGCATGCGATACTCTCAGACGAACAGACTGGACTGTACATAGATTGTCACGGACAAGCTCAGTAAGAGTTCGGATGAGTTTGCTTGTCGGCCTTCTTTTCGATAGGTACCTGGGTACCCGTTACGTACAGCTAGTGTCGCTGACGTGCTTGTGGCTAAACCCACTGCCAGCGTGTTGGGTTATGCAAGCACCCCGGACATCAATCTGTGACCAAATACGGAACAAAAATTTATAAAACTTGGTGCTACCACAACCAATTACCCGGATCTACTCATAAGCCCTAGATAACAAAACATGCAAAATAGTTAGAATGGTTATACCGAATAGATCCGTGTTCTTCGGTCTTCAACCATCATCCCAAGCTCCTAGGGGCTTCCTTGATCAAGCTTGATCTCCGGTCTCCCTCCATCGAAGATGCTCCACCCGAGAGTCTATGCAACGAGCTCCAACCTCATATCCGAGGTAACTAGGGCACCTAGATCGCTACTCTAGATACCGTAGATGAAGTAGAGAGTGATGAAGGATTAATTTGTCTCAAGACACCCAAGGATTCTCAACTCATGAGAGGGTTTTGGTGGAGCTAGAGGAAGAAGAAGATGCTATGAGAATGAGGTGTTGAGAGCAACTCAAGAGAGAGAAAAAGAAATGAATAATGGCTTGTGTTTTTTGTTTGTTGTGTGAGTGTGATAAGAAATAATAGAGCCATCACATAAATGTCCATGTCTCCAAAATATCTTAGTCAACAAAAAATATCTCAAGTCAACATAATCTCATAACAAACAAAAACCCTAAGCATGCTAGAATAGTAACCATGGGTCACTAATTAGCCATGCCACAAAAATGCAATAAACACCTCATCCTACACCTCAATAACCTTTTAATCCAAAAATGTCTAAACTATGATGATGAGGTGTAATCTTCTAAAAGTAATCTTGTAATAAATTACAAGAATACCCCTCGACCGTATATACATAACCGCATCCGTATTCCGAAGAATACGAATACAAAGAGACGAAAATAATCCAACAAATATAATACTAGGATCCGGCTTAAACCAAAGCCTACTGGAATTATCCATCCGAACATCATCCGTGCACAAGTACACGTATGTGATCGAACCCTGCCGTAAAACCATATGGCCTCTACATCGTTTCGTCCGAAGCAGGGAAACCCTCTGTGTGGGACTCTAAAGACTCGTCAATATGCTGGTAGTGGGTTTAACCACAAGCACGTCAGCGGCACTAGCTGTACGTAACGGCTACCCAGGTATTGAGGGAAAGGGAGGCCGACGAGCAAACTCATCCTGAAACCCCTACTGAGCCTAACAGTGACAATATCCGTACAGTCCGGTCCGTTCGACTATGAGTATCGCATATCGAGTCTAGGGGGTGGATAAAGTCAGACCCCTAATAACACGACATTTAGTGTCGGTATGAAGCCCATCACCACGTGAGAAACTACAGATCCTAGATCAGTAATTCTCGACTACCTTGGCCAAGGATTTTTGGTGATGGCCACCCGTGCACAACCGCGACATCAACCCCCAATGCCGGGAGAGACGAATCCCCCGACGATTCGCTCACTGCCTCCATGTGGCTTGAGATTGTACCCAACTAAAACCTGTTTGCACGACTCCTTTGAGCCGTGGTAGGGTAGTAATCAAAGCACAGTGGGAACTCACACGAGACAAATGACGATCTCAGGTCGATAGACTAACCTGTACACATGCCACCAGAGAACTGCTATCTGATAATAGGTATAATACCAACTAGCATGTTCCCGACGAGTCCGTCCGGTGTACTCATAACCAAATGAGCACCTGTATACATCTTAGGTGAACAAATTAACACCAATGGCTTGTGAGACCGGCCACCGCCCCTCGTCGGGGTCTCGATCAGTATACACTAGTCTACTCTGGAGTATCGATACCCAGTCTCAAAACTCCTATGACTAGTGACATTTAAGGATGTACCTATAGATACACATCTCCCACGTATATGATCGCCATCATATTGCTGGCAGTCAAGCAAGAATCCTATGGGCTCTATCAACATGTAATAGTGATCTGTAATGCCACCTAATGCTGTACATGATGATAAAGATGTAGGGATTCTCTAGCACCTTGCCTAGGTTTAGGGTTGCATCACACATGCTATAACAAAAATTTAAGGGGGTGCTAAACAATCAACCATGAATCGAACTAGAAAAATAGAGTAACAATAGCTAGTATCATATACTACAAGTGTCTAACACTAAGTGGGGAGAAATACAATCTTTGTAGACCTCCTCCTAGACTCCTTGGATCGTGTAGGGTTTGAACCGGTTGGCTTGTATCCTTCCGCGTCCATGATGATCCACCACGAAGTCCCTTTGCACCAAGCTCCAAGCTTCACTTGATCAAGGATGAAGATGAAGCAAACACTCCACACTAGTGGGCTAGACTAAAGTAGAATGATGATTTGGGTTTGGATCTCAATTAAAAAAACCTTTCCTTTTAATTTCTTCTCTTTCTTTTAAAACCCTAGAGAGCTTTGAGGAGAGAGAGGAAGAAGGAGATGGCTCAAGCTTGACTCAAGAGAATAATATGAGAATAATGAATAAATCTAACTAAACTCAAGAGAGTAAGTGAGAGTCATCCATGCTAAACTATGGTTACAAAATATCTAGATATTTTGTAACTTGAGTTTAAGCAAAACTATAGGCTAAAACCATAGGTAATTAAACCATGGTATTAATCCCATTTTTGCTTTTCTCAAATAAACAAAATATACATAATATGTAACCATGTAAGTCTTGCATTTCCACCACCAATGTATCATCAACCATGATACATGTATGCTTGCATGTGTTCATCCATATCAACATATACATACACTCATGCATGCATCATAAAGAAATAGGTTTTAATAAATGAGCTAATGGATTTAATATTAAATCAACACTTGATTTAATAACTCGTTCATATCACATACGACCCGTCCAATAGTAAACGCCCGATTAAAATACGATATCCAATACAAGCATTTAATCGAGCTACCATGCATATCTTATATGCACCCTACATCTTTTCGCCTGAGCAAGGAGACCCTTTTGTGGGACTCTAAGACTCGTCAATACGCTAGAAGTAGGTAGTGATCACATCACATGCCCATAAACCGTCAATGGCACAAGTTGTACGTAACGGCTCCCAGGTATTGAGCGATCAGAAGAAACACAAGCAAACCAGCTAAAACTCCCGTCGAGCCAACTGGTAACACTTACCATATAGTACGGTCTCTTCGTCAGATATGCTGCATATGTGAGTCTAGGGATGGTATCGTCGACCCCAATAACCCAATAAGTCATGCCGGTATATGGCTCATAACAGATCGAGAAACTACTGATAACGCTTATCAGTAAATCTCAGCAGCCCTGGCCAGGGACTTCCTGTTATAGCCAATTGTACATGGTGCAACATCAACCCCCAATACCGGGAGAGACGAAACCCCTCCTATCGCTCATTGCCTCCATGTGCCTCGGGACTGTACCCAAAATCCACCTGTTTGCACGACTCAGTAGAGCCGTGGTAGGATGGAGATCAAAGTACGGTAGGAGGCACAACCAACTCTATGACGATCTCGAGTCTACAGACTAACATGTACCAGTGTCACCTGAGAACTGCTATCCGACGACAGATATAATACCACATAGGAGTTCTCGGCGAGTCCGTTTAGTGTACCCAGTCTCATTGAGCACCCGTATACGGTCTTTGATGTTGATTTAATGAGATTTTACGATCAAAAATATTTTACCGCAATCAAGAACGGCGTCGCTTGGTAGCTAGCCGGTGAGTACGGGTTGGTCCATAGGGATGTTGTGTATTTCCTAAATGTTCTAACGAGTTAATTCCAAATGGTGTTTGGATCTTTATCACTAAAAACTAAGTTGACTTAGACTAGAATTAGAAATCTTGCTAGGGTTAGATTTAGGTTAAGTTTGGAAAATTAAGATTTCCCACCGCTTTCAATGCCCTAATTTAGATCTCTTAGGTGTTATGGTAATTATTAATAAAGGGGATTAGGACAATCGGGAAGAAACGATGTTTCTTCCTCTAGGTTCTTGTCCGTCCTTTTTTAATCCTTACCCTAACCTCCATGGAAAACATGCACATCCGGTCTTTTATACTACGGTATCACCGTTACCTCATGGGTAGGGTGCCGTAGGGAGCGGTATGTGTATGTATGGATGGAGTCCTAATTATTGATATGTGATGGGCAAGAAAGGGGTGAGAGATTTGCATCTCTCAAACATTCCTTATTCCTAAACCTAACAAGCGAGGAACTAATCGCTAATTAGTTGATCTATGAAAAACATGATTTTTATGAGTTTTTGATTTAAGAGATTAATTATCTAACTACGGCATATTAATAAAAAGTTCTAATCTAAATTAAACTAGGGCAGAGAATAAATTAAACTAGGGCAGAAAATAATTTAAACTAGGGAAGAAAGAAGAATTAAGAACTAGGGCAAATAAAAGAAATTACCTACTTTATTGATGCTCTCAAACCATACAAAGGATTTCTGAATTTTAGATCTATGAAAAGAGGCATGACCTAAAACAAGTTTTAGGGATTCTATTTATAGAGCATAGAAAACCCTAGGGTTACAATCGACGCACATCTGCTTTTACAAAAATACCCCTAGGAAGACTAGTCAACGCGCCGCCAATTTCCAAAATTTTTCTGCATCGATACGGGCACACCATGGCCGCGGATCCGTTGCCAAAAGCAAGGTTTGGCCGCGGTTCTGCGGCCAAGTGGAGAGATTGAGGCCTGTTATCTTTTGTACTGCTTCTGGTTGTGTTTGTCTTCATGTTTCTTCAGTTGGTTCTTCAGAATGTCTTCTAGTTCTCTTCCAGATCTCCACAGTGAATAATTGTGGTGGACTTTTACCGTTGCTTCGTGTCGAAGTCTTGAACCTTGCGCTGCCTTTGTACTTTTATGAACTTGTTCATTGATCTTCATTGTCCTTCAAAATGTAGGCACGATCAAGATTCCACCATTTATCGGTAGTAGTCTCACTTTGTATCATCTTTTCGTCAATTTCACTGTTTTTGTTCCGAGAACCTGTAACCTGCAACTATGTAGTAGACATGGATCAAAAGCACCCGTTTATTTGTAAAATGAATAAGAATGGGGTCTAAAAGAATGCAAAATTATGGTATGAACAAATACCCCCAAACTTATCTTTTGCTCGTCCTCGAGCAAACCTAGTTTTATTCTCGAATAAGACCTAGCCTCACTTTCGTAGGGAAACGCGATTGCACTGAGCTCGTGCAACAAGGTGTTAAACCTCTAGGTGTCCCTAGTAGGAGGAGTGTTGTCTCATGAGGGTTTTCAGCGGATACTACCCACAAAATCCTATCAATTCGGTTTATCGACTTTTATTCTCCAATTAGGTTTTCTAGCAAGAACTCTATTATCGTCGACTTAGAAATTATCCACCCGTATTCTTCACGCTTCCTTATCATTTAACTTAAGATTATATGTGTTTTCGTAGATTTACTTAGCTTTTAGCATCTTTTGAGTTTTTCCTTCTAGGGTTCTATCTCAACTTAGGAATTTTTATCATCTCTATTAAAGATATAAGCCCTATCTTTCATTCCTATCTCTTATATAGACCCCAATCATATACCCCTATATGTGTGTATGAATCACCCCTACACTTGGAAATTCAATTCAAGCTCTTATACTCTTGTCCATCGTCCAAAGTATTTTTAGTTGGTGAATTTTTAGATGAAATTGCTCACACATTCTTCATGCGACCGTTAATACTTCTTGAGGTACTGACGACTGATTACAAAATGTGTTTGCACATTAAGGCATAATTCCTAGTCTTGTAACATCTAAGGCTTTAGCAGTGACTCCCAAACCAGTTGGTCTAAGACACTAGGTGATAAAGCACCCTCGCTAAATATTTTTTCTATTTATGCAGCCTTAAGTAATTACAAAAACCAGTGTTCATTTTTTATCTCTTTATTCACAGTTGTATTTTTATTTTGTTTTCCTTCATACTAAGGACTTTTAGACAAGAGCATTTCAAGGTCTCTTCTATATTCCAAGTTTCAAGGTTCGTGTTTGTGCAATTTGTAGGGTATATATTTTCAGAATTTAGACTTAAGCTTAGGAATTATTTTTCAAATTTATACTTTAATAAAAATATCAATACTTTTCCCTTATTTTAACTTAGCCCAAGAAGTCAACTCGAACTTTGCCTATGTCTAAATAAACTACAAAGACATATACTTTCTACCGTTAAATTTTTAAGAAAGGTTATTTTTAGGGTTTTTAATTTACTAAGTCTAAAATCTAGTTGTTCCTAGCTAGTTAACCTTTATGTCAAACTCAAGTCAAATAAGGCCAAAATTGAATGCTTTAATTTTTATAATTTTCTTAAATTTTCAATTTTTTATGGGTTTTCAAATAAGTATGCAAATGCAAAAATATACATATAAATGCGAAGGAAGAAGGTTTACCGAGCACACCCCCAAATTTAAACTTGACAATGTCCGCACTGTCAGGCTACACCAAGAGGGTCAAAAATGTCGGCACTTCCCTGTTTATATATTTTTTTTTCTTTTTATGTTTTTTTTATGTTATTTTGTATTTATATATTTACAAAAGGTACATACCCCCAAACTTGTTTGAAATATAGTTTTGGCAAGAAGATCAAAAATTTGGGGGTCAAATGGAGGAAGATCAATCAGTGTAAACTGGCTCCTGCAAAAACATGAGCTCCTCCGACAGGTCCGCAGTGAGGAACGGTTTCAGTCGATGTCCGTTCACTTTAAACAAAGTACCGTCCTCCGGATTTTCAAGATCTACCGCACCGTGCGGATATACGATGCGTACTAAAAACGACCCTTTCCACCTAGATCTGAGCTTGCCGGGGTGAAAGTGTAACCGAGTGTCATAGAGTAAAACCTGTTGACCAGGTTTAAACGTTTTGCGCATAAGGTGTTTATCATGGAACACCTTAGTTCGGTTTTTAACAATGACAGCATTATCATAAGCCTCATCCCGCAGCTCTTCTAGTTCATTTAGTTGTAGCTTTCGATTGCTGCCCGCATCTCCCATTGATAAATTCAACTCTTTGATCGCCCAAAATGCTTTGTACTCAATCTCAACTGGGAGGTGGCAAGCCTTCCCATAAACAAGCCGGTATGGAGACATACCAAGATCGGTCTTGTATGCAGTACGGAATGCCCATAGTGCATCAATCAGCTTATGTGACCAATCTTTTCGGTTTTTAGAAACCGTTTTCTCCAAGATTTGCTTAATTTGCCGATTCGAAACCTCGGCTTGCCCACATGTTTGGGGATGGTATAGCGTTGACAGTTTGTGAGTAATGGAATATTTGCGCATTAAGCACTCAAAAGTCCTATTGCAGAAGTAAGATCCATTATCACTTATAATTGCTCGAGGGTGCCCAAACCGAGAAAAGATATGTTCTTTAAGAAATCGAATGACAACCTTGTTATCGTTCATTCAGATAGGCACAACCTCGACCCATTTTGACACATAGTCAACAACCAAAAGAATATACACATTCCTAAAGGAATTGGGAAATGGTCCCATGAATTCAATTCCCCAAACATAAAAAATATCCACAACCAAAATTGGTTGGAGCGGCAATTCATTTCTCCGCGATATCTGGCCCAAGTGTTGGCACCGGGAGCATGTCTTGCAGTATTCATATGCATCCTTAAAGAGTCGTGGCCAATAGAAACCACACTGCAAGATTTTCTCGGCTGTCTTCTTTGGGCCAAAATGCCCGCCACACGCTTGATCGTGGCAAAAAGACAGCACACTCTTAATCTCATTTTCAGGTACACACCGACGAATGATTTGGTCGGAACAGTATTTAAAAAGATACGGTTCATCCCAGTAAAAATGTTTTACTTGGGACAAGAATCGGAGTTTATCCTGTTTCGACCAATCTTTAGGTATCAAGCCGGTGGTCAAGTAGTTTACTATATCAGCGAACCAAGGTTCGCAAGATACAGTTAAGAGTTGCTCATCGGGAAAAACATCTTTTATTGGAATTTCAACTGTAGGCGAAGAAGGAAGTCGTGAAAGGTGATCGGCCACTACATTTTCACATCCTCTTTTGTCCCTTATGACAAGGTCAAACTCTTGTAGCAAGAGGATCCAACATATTAGCCTCGATTTGGCATCCTTCTTCGCAAAAAAGGTGGCGAAGAGCTGAATGGTCCGTATACACAATCACTGGAAAGCCGATTAAATAAGGCCGGAATATTTCAAGTGCAAACACAATGGCTAAAAATTCTTTTTCTGTTGTTGTGTAGTTCAGTTGGGCCTCATTTAATGTTCGGCTAGCGTAATAAATCACGTGCGACATCTTATTAATGTGCTGTCCAAGAACAGCACCAATGGCGAAATCTGATGCATCGCACATAATTTCGAAAGGATGCGTCCAGTCTGGAGATGAAAGAATGGGCGCAGAAATGAGAGAGTGTTTCAATGACTCGAACGCTTCCATGCAAGTTGAGTCAAAATCAAATATTGTGTCCTTGACCAATAAGAGAGTCAAGGGTTTAGCAATTTTGCTAAAATCCTTGATGAACCGTCTATAAAAACCGGCATGGCCAAGGAAGGCTCGGATGTCTTTGACGCATTTAGGAGGAGGGAGATCAGAAATTACCTCAATCTTGGCTTTGTCAACCTTTATGCCGTTTTGCGAGATGACATGTCCTAAGACAATGCCTTCTCGTACCATAAAGTGGCACTTCTCCCAATTTAAAGTGAGGTTCTTATCTCTACAACGGGTAAGAACCGCGTCAAGGTGTAGCAAACACTCGTCGAAGGAGTCACCAAAAATGGAGAAATCATCCATAAAAATCTCCAAAAACTTTTCAACCATGTCTGAAAAGATCCCCATCATACACCGCTGAAATGTAGCGGGTGCATTGCATAACCCAAAGGGCATGCGACGATAAGCGAAAGTGCCGAAAGGACAAGTAAATGTGGTCTTGTCTTGATCCTCTTTGGCGATGGGGACTTGGTTATAGCCGGAATAGCCATCCAAAAAGCAGTAAAACTCGTGCCCAGCCAATCGTTCTAGCATTTGGTCAATGAAAGGTAAAGGAAAGTGGTCTTTCCTTGTCGCGGCATTGAGTTTTCTATAGTCGATGCAAACTCACCACCCAGTTTGGGTGCGAGTAGGTATTAACTCATTTGCTTCATTGGTTATGACCGTAATGCACGATTTCTTTGGGACAACATGAATGGGGCTAAGCCACTGGCTATCCGAGATAGGGTAAATAATACCATTATCAAGACATTTAATAATCTCCTTCTTGACAGCCTCTTTCATTATGGGGTTGAGGCGTCTTTATGGATCCCTCACTGGCTTGGCATTATCCATCAAGTGTATATGATGTTCAACTATGAGGGGACTAATCCCCTTGATGTCCGCCATAGACCATCCAAAAGCTTGCCGGTTATTTTATAAGACCATTAAAAGAGCCTTCTCTTGCTTGAGAGCTAGAGAGGCCGATATGATAACGGGATGTGTCTCATTCTCACCGAGGTAAGCATACTTAAGGTGAGACGGCAAAAGCTTTAGTTCGAGTTTCGGAGGTGAAATAATTGAAGGTAGCATTGGTGAAACTGTTTCAAACTCGAAGGATTCCATCAACGGTTCAAATCGAGTGTACGCAACCGAGTCGGATGGTTCAACTGACTCATCCGAAAAATCAAAAGACTCAAATTCGAGTGGTGAGTCTTCAAAATCGTCCACAAAGGCGAAACACTCATAATCGTTGTCCGGCATGAAAGCTGTGTCGGATTCTAGGAGGAACGCACTAGAGGCGTTAATACTGCTGTGATCGAACAGAAAATTTTCGAGCTCACAGTCCTCCTCCGTGATCTCGTGGATCGAGCAAACATCAAGTATACTAGCATTAGGTTCGGAAGGCTGATTCCCCAACTTAAAGATGTTGAGTTCAATCGTCATATTTCCAAAAGAGTGGTTCATGGAACCATTACGACAATTGATCACCGCATTGGAGGTCGCAAGGAATGGTCGACCAAGTATCACCGGAATTTGACTCCGGGGGTTAGCTATGTTGGAGATAGTGCCCTCAGAGTCAATTATTAGGTCACAGGTACGTGATTGCAATGATTGATGGAGGACCTATCCCGGTAGGACAGTCTTACTCGAGATGATAG
The DNA here is from genome assembly GCA_030015575.1 of Agapanthus africanus. Classification (NCBI taxonomy): domain Eukaryota; kingdom Viridiplantae; phylum Streptophyta; class Magnoliopsida; order Asparagales; family Amaryllidaceae; genus Agapanthus; species Agapanthus africanus. Next base: position 338,797,241 of record JASDDO010000014.1, read on the forward strand.
TATGCTATCTGGTTTACCTTTATTATCGTGTACTATTTTAGGTGACCTGACACGTCGCTATTACACGTTGATAGAGCCCCTAGGATTCTTGCTTGACCACCAGCAGTATGAGGGCGATCATATAAGTGGGAGCTGGGGTCTATAAGCATATCCTGAAATGGTCCCTAGTCGTGTGAGTTTCGAGACAGGGCATCGATACTCCATAGTAGACTAGTGTATACAGTCGAGACCCCGACGAGGGGCGGTGGCCGGTCTCATAAGCTACTGGTGTCAGTTGGATCACCTAAGATGTATACAGGTGCTCATTGGGTTATGAGTACACCGGACAGGACTCGCCGGGAACATGCTAGTTGGTCATATACCAGACGTCAGATGGCAGTTCCCTGGTGACATGTGTGCAGGTTAGTTCATCGACCTGGGGATCGTCATTTGTCTCGTGTGAGTTCCCACTGTACTTTGATTACTACCCTACCACGGCTCAAAGGAGTCGTGCAAACAGGTTTTAGTTGGGTACAGTCCCGAGCCACATGGAGGCAGTGAGCGGATCTTCAGGGGTTCGTCTCTCCCGGTATTGGGGGTGAGGTCGTGCTGTGTCTAGGAGAGCCATTACACGAAGTCCTTGGCCAAGGCAAGGAGATTTACTGGTAGGTATTCCAGTAGTATCTCAGGGTGTTCTGGGCTACACTCCGACACGACTTGTACCGCTTTTGGGGGTCTGACTTTTACCAACCCCCTAGGCCCGCCATGCGATGCTCATAGACGAACGGACCGGACTGTACGGATATTGTCACTGACAGGCTCAGTAGGGTGTCAGGATGAGTTCGCTCATCGATGTCCCTTTTGGTCAATAGCTGGTGGCCCGTCACGTATTGGCTTATACCTCTGACGTGCTGGTGGTTAAATCCACAGCCATAGTATTGACGAGTCTTTAGAGTCCACCACACTTTCAGTTACTCAGCTTTCGGGCGAAAGGTTGTAGAGGTCGTATGGAGATATGGCAAGGTCCGATCAGATACGTGCGGTATTGCACGGATCAGGATTGGACAGTTTGTACTATAGGCCGTATGGTTATATGGCAGGGTTCGATCAGATACGTGCGGTATTGCACGGATCAGGATCGAACAGATATTACTGGCCGGTTTTGGTATGAGCCGGATCCTAGTATAGTACAGTGTTGATTTTGTCTCATTGCATTTGTATTTCGGTCGAAATACAGATGCGGGTGTGTATGCACAGTATTGGGGTTTTCCTGTAATTTATTACGGGACCAGTTTTCTGGAGTTGCCAGTTTGCTTTTAGTTTCGGCCGATTTCCATTGTATCGTTCATTGGCCGAAGATTGGTGGAGGAGGGTTTATTTGCATTGTTGCAAATAAGCATTTGTGGAGGGGGTCTTTGCATATCATCATGTCATGATACTTGTCCCATCATTTGACTTTCCTTTTTCATGATAGCTTGACTTTGGATCTCATCATGGTTGTTAATGATGAGGTTGGTGGTTGGTGGTTGAGTGTGGGTTTTGTTTTGGTGATGATTTCTTTTGTATGATAGTTTTCTCTCTCTCTCTCTCCATTGGAGAATGAGATGGCTCTCTCATTATCCATAGAAAACACACTCTCATTTCTCCCCTCTCCAAGTGATGGACGGCCACTGTTGGAGGATAATGGAGTGAGGTATATTGGTGTGTGAATTAATTCCTTGATGATAAATTTTCGTGGGCCCCCTCTTTGGGTGTGAGTGCTGTGAAGGAATTATTTTCCTTAGGGATTAATTCATACACCATTTCAATTTAGAAGAGAGTGCTTGCTTGATTTTCTTTTGGATTCACAGTGAGCACTAACAGGGGGCTGGCCGAGCTCATTCATGCATGGATGCTCCATTTTTCTTAAGCATCCATGGAAAATTCTTGTCCACAAAATTCCTCCATCATGGCAACCAACCCCAAAGTGAGACATGATTCTACACTACATCCTACAGCAAGTCTTGGGCATGTCGAGTTGCCGGCTTCATGCCCGAGTTGCCTCGGTATAGAGGCGGGAGCCCGTAAAAGATGCAGGCGACGTGGTGCCCTTCCGGCGAGGAGGCGACGACCGGAGATCCCGCGAGGAGATCGGAGTGGAGATGAAGACCGGAGGACTCGGATCAGTCGGTATATCTCTAACCCATCCTCTTGTTAGCTTAGACTTGTTAATGGTTTTCGATCCGGGTGTTTAGTGCGCGGTGGTGCCGGTTTGCTAAGTCCGCAAAATTTAAGTTTATCACCGTTTCCGCGTTCCGGCGTCGGATTGACGGCCGGGGCGCCACCGCGGACTTACAGTGGTATCAGAGCCTCGCCATTAACTTAGTCTAGCTTTGTGTAATGTGTTTGCATTTCCGATCGATCAAAAAGTCCAAAAACCCGTATTTTGTCGCATCAGTTTTCTGTTGGAATTTTTTAGTGTCGAAAATTTTTTCAGGTTATAAAATATTGATGTACTGGAAAATCTAAGAGCTCTGTAAAAATTCGATGAGGTGACTCCACAGTGGGAGCGCGGAACCGCCGTGAAAACCCCCTTCCCGCCGCCCTTCCGCCGCACACTGTGGGGATCACTGCACCAATTTTTTACAGAGGCTTTCTGGGTTTAAAATTGGGGTTTTGGAATGTTAAAATTGGGCCCAGGTTTTCTGTGAGTGTTACAGTTTTGATTGGGGGCCCACTTGTTAATTTTTGGTCAATCGGAAAATTTTAAACACATTTTTCACAGTATTTACATTATATCTGCGACCGTGAATGTCACTCGATCGGTAAATCCCGTCTAACTGCTATAGCCCGGTTAGACGGATTTGCGAACGTGACTTTCACGTTGATGTTCTATGTTTTTTGCTGTGATAATGCGGATCGGTCGTGGGGGATAGCCTGGATGCAATGCTAGTACAGTTGTGGTTGTATTATGTACATTTGATATTGCGGGGCGAGCGTCCGACATGTGGACTGCCGTCACTGCCTGATTGTATTATTATTTTGGGGCACGGCCAGGTTGCGGTCGTTGTACCCGGTGTATGTATATTTTACTTTCTGTACTAGGATTACCCCAGGAGGGGTGCACGGATAGCCGGATTCCAGAGGGCAACGGGCCCGCATCTCATGGCATTGAGACGGAGGGGGCTTCACTCTAGGATTGGCAGGCTATTCGCCGCACTCGTAGGGGGTACAGGTTGACCCAGGAGGGGTGCCCAAGTTGCCGGATTCCATGAAGTGCTGGGTGGTCCATTCACGGTACTGAAGGGGGCTGCCTCGCTTCAGGTTTTGGCGGGTGACTTGCCGCACCCGTAGGGGTCTAGGATTTCATTGCGCAGGCTATCCACACGACCAGGGGAACGTCGAGTTTCAGTAGTGGCTCTGTGAAACCCGGGGATCCCAGATATCTGTATTGTTTCTGTGATGCTGTACATTTTCTGTGATGTTGCATTTCTTTCACGCCTTGAGCGAAATATAATATATTGGTATATATATTAGTAGATGTTGTATATGTTTTACATCCGCGCTAGTCCAGTCCCCGCTCTGTCGTTAGTTAGCTAACCTAACGGGTAATGACGGGACCCAGTGGCGAATGCGGATGGCATATACGTACATCAGTATATTTTCGTTCTTTTTGGTGTGATCAATTGATGGGACTACATTGATTCGGATCAATGCAAGTTAAAAACAAACCTAATCTGATGTTGTTGGAACACTTTTTCAAAAAGCTGTTATTGCAAGGACGTTCACTTTTGTTTTGCATCGAGATATTCAGTTGGAATATCCTGCTCCTCAGTCGACGAGGCAAGGGCCGAGATCCCTTCACCGGGAGTGACCCCTTGGACAAAAAGTTTGCGTCAGGGCATTAACTTCACTATAGCCGATTACTTTTGCTTTGCATCGCGGTATTCATTTGGAATATCCTGCACCCCATTCTACGGGGAAAGAGCCGAGATCCCTTCACCGGGAGTGACCTCTTTAGCAACGGTTTTCGTCACTATATTTTTTAAAAGCTATCCGTTCCTTCGACGATATCAAGTTCTTTACGTTAAAGGTTTTCGCCAGAAACCATTCGTAGCCCTCCGTCGTTTCATATGGGTGGTCAATAGTATTCAAGCTGTGTATGTTGGCCAAAGTCAAGGCACAGTGATTGGTAGCTATTGGGGTATTCATATGCAGCATAGATAGATGCGTTGGTTTGGGACAGTCGTACTGCCATTTTGGCCAAAGTCAAGGGTATGTACGGGTGGATTCAAATTAACCTGGAGAATGATGGGTAGAACTTGACATGTGACTTATGATATGTTGGCCAAAGTCAAGGTCATAAGAGCATGGGGCAGAAATTACATCGGGAGTTTCAAAAGAACTGAAACCTGCCAGATATGCGCATACCTTCTGGAGTGTGATGCCGTGAGCGGATTCCGTCACGTTATCATGCGATGATAGTTGGATCCCGATTCCCACTGATGAGTTGGTATACTCCTCGGGTGACCCCGACTAATTCTTCTTTCAGGTTTGGAGGAGAATTTGAGGTACAGTGGGAGGTTTCCAGATTAGATAAATTGGTAACCATTCTGATCTAGGTTAGAGTGCACGCTGAGTGTTTCTTTTCTCTCTCTCTCTGGCAGCGACCATTGACCCGACCCTAGACTATGACTCAGTGACCAAGTTGACCGAACCTACTTAACACTGGCTTTTGGATTGTCAGAGTTGCAAACCTCATTACCACTCCTACTTTTACCCTTTTCTCCAGGACACCCCGTATTGCTGCGAACGTCCACTTCCATTGGACAAAACCATCGTATGGTTAGATACGAACTCGAAAGAATTTATTCGAGGATGGTTTCAGGTTCTGGAGAAAACGGATAGGATTATTCAGTTGTCTTTTCCTTTTACCCTCTCTCCGGTTACGAGTACTCCTTGGTTTAAGGGTAGTACACCTATTACGCAAATTGGATTGTCTTCTTCCAAACCTTAGGCTGGTGCCGACCGGTAGGGAATGAAGAAAACCAATTAGCATAACGATGGTGTGCAGAAGGTATTAGGTTAAGACAAAGTAAGGGATTAGTAAGAGGGCAAAGTAAATTGCAACAGATATTCACGACCAAACCAAGTATTCCTTCGCCAATCCTAAATCACCTTTGTATTTCTCCAGAACACTCCGTATCACTACGAAGATCCACAGTTTATTGGATACTCCATCGTATGGTTATATACGAACTCGAAAGGAACTTGTTCCAGTTCGGGGATGGATTCTGGTCCAGGAGAAATAGGAATAAGAGTTATTCAGGTGTCTTTTATCTTCACCTTCTCTCGCATTGCGAGTGTTCCTAGGATTAGGACAGTACACCCATTATGCTTATTGGATAGTCTTCTTCCAAACCATAGGCTGGTGCCGAACGGTAGGGAAGGAAGAAAACCATTTGGCCTAAAGGGGTGTGCAGAAGGTAAAGACTAAAGACCTATGAAGGGATTTTGAGAGGTGGCAAAGAATTATATGGTTACAGTCGTGAATCTGGAAGAGGCATTACTAGGAATACCAGGATACCCCATCGAAACATTTTAATGTTTCAGTCTCACTGTGTACTGTTAAAAGAAAGCTGATTTCCCGACTAGATACTTACTCCAGGGTATGTATTTACCAGGTATGATTCTCACATCTGTATGGTTTTACAGATGCTGAGTGGGAGTAAGTTATTGGAAATTGGGTGATCATCCTCATTATATCGGGATTCGTTGTAATCGGTGATATTTGAGGAGATCATCTGGGCTGTTTGCCGGTCGGCAAATATTTGGTTTTGAATATCCGATGTTGTGCACCAATTTCAAATTGATATATCTGTACGTCTATTTTCATAGAGTGAGATATACCTTTTTATATTATGTCGATGACATTTACCTATATCAGTAGATGGTTAGGTAAGGAGCATTAAACAGCGGTGTAATTCTTCTTAACCATAAGTACAGTTTTCCACCTACGACACATAGTGAAAGAGTTGTTAGACTCAGCGGACTCATACAGGGTATTGTATGTTGTCCAGTGTCCACTAGGACAGAGGGGTTGGTCCTCGTACTGTATTCTGTTTACTTATGACTTCTCTAGTTCTTAGACAGGTGTTTCGTAGAAACACAGGGTCTAAGTTTTGAGGAGTTATAGGTATTTGAATAGAGTAGAGAACCAGGTGTAGCAAGTATCGGGATTCTTCAAAGTGATCGAAGATGTAGATACTTGTGTATGGTATTCAGTTGATAGTAATGATTAAGAGAACTTGCTTCTCTTTCGGGTTACTCATAATTGGAAGCATTCCTAAGTTGAGTAACGCTGATCGGCCTCCTTCCATTTAGTTGACATGCACTAGAGATAGCTGCATGATTTGAATCTGGTTCAATTAAATCAGTGCCTCTGGTTCTATATTGGATATAGTACAGTTCATATCTTAAAATTGTTAAGGTACGGGGAGTTGTCCGGCTTATGATTAAAACCAGACACTGGACAACTCAAGGCACGTTTCTGTAATGGCTGTTTGTGGGTTGACCCAGGCTATGACGAGGGTTGACTTTCTACCATCTGCCAGATCAATAGAAATATTGTTCTAGACTCGCCACAGTTTATTAAAAATGGATTTTTTCAAAAACAGTAGTGGGAGTATGGTAGAACTGGAAGTGATTCCAGAACCGCAAACGATTACTGAAGATTTGATAAGGAACCTAAAGATTCAATCTGGCTTGACATTCCAATGGCCACTCCGCAGGGATGGTGGGTAACTTCAGGCACCCGAGAGGTACTACGGTAGCTTCAAGGACGGTGACAGGGAAGTTCTTGTTTACCCACAATTACCATTGCTGTTGTTCCAGGGTGCGAGACCCGGCGGGAGGATGAGTATAGCGTCGTTCTAAACTTTCTTTAGAAGTGTACGTCTATATGACTCTGCCAGAGGGTTGTCGTAGTCAGTGGGAGCAGCGGAAGCATTGGTGGACAAGTAGCTTATGTCTATTTATAGACTAAAGCAGATGTAGCGGAGATAGATCATCCATTTCTGACGTGACAGTCATGGGTTTGACTTCATCAGAATAGGGGATGGATCTGTTGAGAAGGTAGTAGGGTGTGATGTCATAGTATTTGGATGACATACACAGAGTGGGAAAGGAATCTCCTATACTACAATCGGTTATACTTTGGTCGTCACACAGTGGTTTCTCCACATGGGACTTGGATATTATATCAGACATACTGGTTACTAGATCTATGGTTTTAGATCTGGATTTGGGTGGTTTCCCAATCAGGGTACTTTGACAGCATTCTAAGGGTATTTAGAATGGACGACTCCTGGCACGGTAGTGTACCTGCAGGTAATGGAGTCACCCTCTCTAAAGGTGTCTTATAGACTAAAGTAGAGAGGGATATGCCTGATTGGCAGATCACTTGCTTAGGCAATTGAGTCAATCATGAGATGTCAAGTACCACACCAGATGTTGTTCTTGCACTAGATGCAATAAGTTGACATTGATCCAATCCTGGAAAAACAGTAGGAAGCAGTTTTAGAACATAAGTGGATGTTCTAGGGATATGATAACGACAGCCTCATTCGGGAGACAGTTATCATTCCAGGCTTCCAAGGTGACATGGACGACAAGGAGGTTGTCAGAGTTATAGTTTTTCCTTCTGATGAGGGGCAGTATTTTGGACAGGTAGTCCAAGGCAATACTGAGGGAAGCATGGCGCAGGATACTGATTAAGTTCAGTTGACGATACAGTCTAAGAAGTTTGGATTTGGAGTTCATTTATGAGCTATGTCCCATCAGACATCCAGACACATTCTAAGACAGGTATTGCTCATTTCGGGAGATGGCTTTCTCCGCGAACTTGAGATATAGAGAGACATAGAAAGAAACAACAAAGCGGATCCACTCAGTGAGGCTATTCCTCGAACGCAATAGTTTCGCAAACGAGCTTTGTGAGACTGACTAGTAGAGGAGTTGGGTGTACGGTATCACACGGGCTGTGAGTATGCGACATCGCAATAATTAGCCTTGAGTGCAAGTGGGAGATTGTTGGAGATAGTGCCCTCAGAGTCAATTATTAGGTCACAGGTACGTGATTGCAATGATTGATGGAGGACCTATCCCGGTAGGACAGTCTTACTCGAGATGATAGTATGCTATCTGGTTTACCTTTATCATCGTGTACTGTTTTAGGTGACCTGACACGTCGCTATTACACGTTGATAGAGCCCCTAGGATTCTTGCTTGACCACCAGCAGTATGAGGGCGATCATATAAGTGGGAGCTGGGGTCTATAAGCATATCCTGAAATGGTCCCTAGTCGTGTGAGTTTCGAGACAGGGCATCGATACTCCATAGTAGACTAGTGTATACAGTCGAGACCCCGACGAGGGGCGGTGGCCGGTCTCACAAGCCACTGGTGTCAGTTGGATCACCTAAGATGTATACAGGTGCTCATTGGGTTATGAGTACACCGGACAGGACTCGCCGGGAACATGCTAGTTGGTCATATACCAGACGTCAGATGGCAGTTCCCTGGTGACATGTGTGCAGGTTAGTTCATCGACCTTGGGATCGTCATTTGTCTCGTGTGAGTTCCCACTGTACTTTGATTACTACCCTACCACGGCTCAAAGGAGTCGTGCAAACAGGTTTTAGTTGGGTACAGTCCTGAGCCACATGGAGGCAGTGAGCGGATCTTCAGGGGTTCGTCTCTCCCGGTATTGGGGTGAGGTCGTGCTGTGTCTAGGAGAGCCATTACACGAAGTCCTTGGCCAAGGCAAGGAGATTTACTGGTAGGTATTCCAGTAGTATCTCAGGGTGTTCTGGGCTACACTCCGACATGACTTGTACCGCTTTTGGGGGTCTGACTTTTACCAACCCCCTAGGCCCGCCATGCGATGCTCATAGACGAACGGACCGGACTGTACGGATATTGTCACTGACAGGCTCAGTAGGGTGTCAGGATGAGTTCGCTCATCGACGTCCCTTTTGGTCAATAGTTGGTGGCCCGTCACGTATTGGCTTATACCTCTGACGTGCTGGTGGTTAAATCCACAGCCATAGTATTGACGAGTCTTTAGAGTCCACCACACTTTCAGTTACTCAGCTTTCGGGCGAAAGGTTGTAGAGGCCGTATGGAGATATGGCAAGGTCCGATCTGATACGTGCGGTATTGCACGGATCAGGATTGGACAGTTTGTACTATAGGCCGTATGGTTATATGGCAGGGTTCGATCAGATATGTGCGGTATTGCACGGATCAGGATCGAACAGATATTACTGGCCGGTTTTGGTATGAGCCGGATCCTAGTATAGTACAGTGTTGATTTTGTCTCATTGCATTTGTATTTCGGTCGAAATACAGATGCGGGTGTGTATGCACAGTATTGGGGTTTTCCTGTAATTTATTACGGGACCAGTTTTCTGGAGTTGCCAATTTGCTTTTAGTTTCGGCCGATTTCCATTGTATCGTTCATTGGCCGAAGATTGGTGGAGGAGGGTTTATTTGCATTGTTGCAAATAAGCATTTGTGGAGGGGGTCTTTGCATATCATCATGTCATGATACTTGTCCCATCATTTGACTTTCCTTTTTCATGATAGCTTGACTTTGGATCTCATCATGGTTGTTAATGATGAGGTTGGTGGTTGGTGGTTGAGTGTGGGTTTTGTTTTGGTGATGATTTCTTTTGTATGATAGTTTTCTCTCTCTCTCTCCATTGGAGAATGAGATGGCTCTCTCATTATCCATAGAAAACACACTCTCATTTCTCCCCTCTCCAAGTGATGGCCGGCCACTGTTGGAGGATAATGGAGTGAGGTATATTGGTGTGTGAATTAATTCCTTGATGATAAATTTTCGTGGGCCCCCTCTTTGGGTGTGAGTGCTGTGAAGGAATTATTTTCCTTAGGGATTAATTCATACACCATTTCAATTTAGAAGAGAGTGCTTGCTTGATTTTCTTTTGGATTCACAGTGAGCACTAACAGGGAGCTGGCCGAGCTCATTCATGCATGGATGCTCCATTTTTCTTAAGCATCCATGGAAAATTCTTGTCCACAAAATTCCTCCATCATGGCAACCAACCCCAAAGTGAGACATGATTCTACACTACATCCTACAGCAAGTCTTGGGCATGTCGAGTTGCCTCGGTATAGAGGCGGGAGCCCGTAAAAGATGCAGGCGACGTGGTGCCCTTCCGGCGAGGAGGCGACGACCGGAGATCCCGCGAGGAGATCGGAGTGGAGATGAAGACCGGAGGACTCGGATCAGTCGGTATATCTCTAACCCATCCTCTTGTTAGCTTAGACTTGTTAATGGTTTTCGATCCGGGTGTTTAGTGCGCGGTGGTGCCGTTTTGCTAAGTCCGCAAAATTTAAGTTTATCACCGTTTCCGCGTTCCGGCGTCGGATTGACGGCCGGGGCGCCGCCGCGGACTTACAATCTACAGGTTGTGTATCCATCATAATGAAGTCAACGGGGAAAATGAAGTCCCCTACTCTAATTAACACATCCTCTAACTCACCCCTAGGATGGGTGATGGATCGGTCGGCCATTTGGAGAGTACAATGAGTGGGTTTAAGCTCTCCAATGCCTAATTTCTCGTACACTGAATAGGGTAGCAAATTGACACTAGCACCAAGATCTAATAGTGCTCTATTGATGTTCTTGTCCCCAATTGTAATCGAAATAGTAGGACAGCCAGGGTCCTTGTGCTTTTGGGGTAAAGATTGGACAAGAGCATCACTAACAGCACTAGCCACGAAAACTTTCTTTGGTACTTTTGACTTCCTCTTCTTGGTGCATAAGTCCTTTAAGATTTTTGCGTATGAAGGGACTTGTTGGATTGCATCCAAGAGAGGTATATTTATGCTAACCTGTTTGAACAACTCTACAATCTTCTCCATTTGTGGAGTTGGTTTATTGGATCTCAACCTGTTTGGAAAATGAACATTTTAAAAATTTGTCGAGTCCAATTTTTGTGGATCAGATTGTTGAGTTGGAACGGATCCCCGTGTAGATGTGTTCGTGATGTGAGAAGTGGGTCCATTCTGTTAGTTATATGTATGCCCTAGAGGCCATTACTGTACATGAGATGTATATTGTAGTGGATGCTGGGACATATATAGATAGGACTTTCTTGCTCGACATGATAGTACGCTATCTGGTTGCTCTTTATCTTAACATGTATACTTATTGTCACTTTGTTACATGTTGATAAAGCCCTTAGGATGTGTACTCGACTTCCAGGACTACGATGTAGATCATACTAGTGGGGCCTGGGTAGTCCATGAGTACATCCTTCAATTTTCCTAGTCGTGGGAATATCGAGACGGGGCATCGATATTCCAGAGTAGACTAGCGTATATCTTCTCGACCCATGTGATGGGCGATGGATGATCCCATATCCATTGGTGTTTGACATCAGAGACGGTATGCGGGTGCTCAGTGGAGACTGAGTATACTGAACGGACTCGCCGAGAACTCCCAGATGGTATTATACCTCACGTCAGATGGCAGTTCTCTGGTGACACTGGTACAGCTTAGTCTGTTGACCCGAGATTGTCATAGAGTCTTGTGTGTCTCCCACTGTACTTTGATTTCCACCCTACCACGGCTCTACTGAGTCGTGCAAACAGGTGGTTTTTGGGTACAGTCCCGATTCACATGGAGGCAATGAGCGATAGGAGGGGATTCGTCTCTCCCGGTATTGGGGGTTGATGTTGCGCTATGCTCGACTGGCCATAACTGGAAATCCCTGGCCATGGTTGCACTGATTTACTGGTAAGTGTTATCAATAGTTTCATGCTTGTTATGGACCTTACATCGGCATGACTTATCAAGCTGCTGGGGTCTGACGTTTACCACCCCTAGGCGAGATATGCGACATATCAGACGAATAGACCGGACTGTGCGGTAAGTGTTACTGGTTGGATTCACAGGAGTGTGAGCAGGCTTGCTCGTTGATCTTCTGATCGCTCAATACCCGGGTGGCCGTTACGTTTAGCAGACCGCTTGCGGCTTTTGGGTGTTTGATATGATCATCACCTACTGCCGGCGTATTGACGAGTCTTTAGAGTCCTACACAGGGGTTTCCTGGCTCAAGCGAAACGAAATAGGAGCGCATATGAGATATGTGCGGGACCGAGAATAATACCAGTATATGATACTATATTCTATTCTCGCGATTTGTATCATCATATGGTTATATGTGATATAGCCGGGTTACCGAATCAAGTGTTGATTCGATATATTGATACACTACATATTAGTCGGTTATATGCGATATGACCGGATCATTAAATCAAGTATTGATTTAATGATTTAATGTATAATTATATATTTGATATATTACTTTACATTAACTAGTATTTGTTCACTTAAGATTGATTTTCTCACTTGATGTGCACAAGTTGTATATATGATATATGTTTGTGCACTAGTTTGTATCATGATTGATGATACATGCAAACTTGGGTGTGTGTATGACTTACACCATGTTTAGGTTAATGGTTAGGGTTTTATTTGTTTTATTTATTTTGGCAAAAATAAAATGGTGGCTTTCTTTGTTTTATGCTTGAAGCTTCATGAAGCTTTTTAGCATCTTTGAAAAGTCTAACCATTTTGTTTTGTTCTTTGACCTAACCATCAACCTAAACTTTAGTTTAGTCTCTACAATGGTTTACTCACCCATGGTTGCAACATGATAGACTTCACTTGATTATTCTTTTTAGATTATTCATTATTCATATTCTTTTCTTCTTCATCTTCTTCTTGAAGTGAAGAAAGCTTTCTTGAAAATTTCCAAGTGAAGAAAAAGAGTGAGAAATCCAAATCCAAAGTGAACCCACTTCCTATTTCTTCATCCTCTACCACTTGCCATGTTGTATAGGGTGTTCTCTTCACAATGTTCTTGACCAAGTGAAGGAATAGCTTGAGTTTGAGTCTCCCCGACGTAGATCATCTTCGGCCTCGAAGTCAACGACCTAGCTCGCTCTTTTCTCCGATGAAACCAACGCTAGGGTTCGGGATCCCGATGATCGCAGTGAAGGGACGTCAACACGGAGCTTTAGAAGTGAAGGACCGGATCTACAAAGGTTGTATTCCCATTCACTTAGTAGCAAAGTAGTTTGCTTGCTTGTAGTTTCGCCTTACCTCTAGTTAACGATCTTGCATAGAGTTGTTAGGCACACAAGAATTTGATTTTGGCATGGTTGATGCATTATGGAACCTCATGAGTGTGGCTAGTAACCCTACAGTGGTATCAGAGCCTAGCTAGAGTTTTAGGCGAAGTGTAGACGAAGTTAGAAACCCGATCGATCCACGAAACCCTAAACTACACCCCTCTTTGTACATTTTCTAAAAATGTGATTTTTTATGAATTAAAAATTCTCAGAAAAACAAGCAGGAAAAACTAAGAATTACTATGAAGTACGGTCCACTAAGTCAATTATTTGACCGCGGAACCGCGGCCAAACCAAGGGTTTGGCGGCAGTTCCGCGGCCAAAATTGTGACTTAGTCCCTGGAATTTCATGTAATTATTCTTAGGTCCTTTCTTGTTAATTTTTTCTGGGAATTATTTAATTCCACTCAAGTGTTGAGTTTTCTAGGGTTGTATTGGGGACTCGATGATTCGATCGGATTATTTAACCTTGTTTATTCTTTTCGGGTAATGTTAGAACGTGTTAAAATGTTCGATCGGATATCAATATCTCACCTTTCCCCTGCCGGAAAATTTCCAAGTGTTGGATTTTTCCGTAGTTTAAGAACGTTCTAAGTAGTGCAAGTAACGCGATGGACCCTCTAGAAGACAACAAACCTTAACTCGATTATGTGACCGTCTTGAACTGCCTTTTGAACCTTAGGGTTTGGGGCATACGGCGTGCCACATGTGAGGCGTTGGCTTGACCCTTCTACGGCTGGACCGTTGGTACTGTGGCATGAAATGGATGTTTTTAAACTTCCCTCAAGTGTTGAGCTTTTCGGGAAAACTTGGGTGTTTGATTATTCGATCGGAAAGTTTAACATTGTCTATTTATCTGGAATGTGATACAATATTTGGAATCCACAAGTAGTTATGAGATAACTAATTTGAATGTTATAAATCTAGCAGTTTAGTCTCACTTGATCGGTTGCCACTGGATTTTGATGTGATCAAAAGTCCGTCGCAATCACGTTGCGTACGCGGATACTCGCCGGGTAAACTTAATAGACAGCTACACCCCATAGCCCCGACCAAGTGACTGTAGGAGAACCCCGTCGCCGAAAGCATCCGTTCGGGTGCTCGCAGCAGCGGTGTTCCGCCTTAGTGCACTTCGTCGACGGTATCGGGGGTGCGGCCGTCTACTAAAGTTTGCGACGAGCATTCGTTCAGGATGTCGGGAATATTGTTGAATTGCCCAACTTGATATTGAAAAGAGTTTTCGATAATGAGACTAAAATGCGGGGTTTATAATTGTTAGGCATGCGATGTCTAAGAAGGTTGCGGATTCCAACTGTTGTAGTTTTACACTTTCTTTTCTGCGACCGTAAGTGTAATATGTGATATCGCCGGTTTCGTTGCTATATGTCAATGACAATTGGGATAGGCATATTTACTTACGTTGATGATATGTGATGTTATGTGTTGCTGGATATGTTATATTGGATCGTCGTGTTTGAATAGCCGGGGTTTTTTATGTGAGATGAGTGTTTTTCATTTTCATGTTAGTTATGTATATGCCCTAGAGGCCATTGTTGTACATATGATGTATATTATGATGGATGCTTAGATATATACAGAGAGGACTTTCTTGCTCGTCATGATAGTATGCTATTTGGTTTCACTTTATCTTAACATGTTGACTTGTATTGGTTTACTGTTTTTCTCTCACATGTTGATAAAGCCCTTAGGATCTGTACTTGACTACTGTGATTATGATGAGATCATACTAGTGGGGCCATAGTAGTCGATGAGTACATCCTATAACTGTTCCTAGTCGAGGGTATATCGAGACAGGGCATCGATACACCAGAGTAGACTAGCGTATACGCATCTTGACCCATATGATGGGCGATGGATGATCCCATATCCATCGGTGTTTGACATCAGAGATGGTGTACGGGTGCTCAGTGGAGACTGGGTACACTGTACGGACTCGCCGAGAACTCCCAGATGGTGATATACCACACGTCAGATGGCAGTTCTCTGGTGACACTGGTACAGGGTAGTCTGTAGACCCGAGATCGTCATAGAGTCTTGTGTGATTCCCACTGTGCTTTGATTTCCACCTTACCACGTCCAAGAGGGCGTGCAAAACGGTGGCTTTTGGGTACAGTCCCGAATCACATGGAGGCAATGAGCGATAGGAGGGGATTCGTCTCTCCCGGTATAGGGAGTTGATGTTGTGCTGTATTCGATTGGCTATAACTGGAAGTCCCTGGCCAGGGCTGATATAGAGATTTACCGGTAAGTGTTACTAGTAGTTTCTCGACCCGTTATGAGCCACACATCGACACGACTTATCGGTTACTGGGGTCTGACGTATACCACCCCTAGACTTGATATGAAACATATCAGACGAACAGACCGGAATGTACGGGAGTGTTACTGATTGGATTCACAGGAGAACGCACAGGCTAGCTTGTTGATCTTCTGATCGCTCAATACCTGGGTGGCTGTTACGTTTAGCTGACCGCTTGCAGCTTGTGGGTGTTTGATATGATCATCACCTGCTACCGGCGTATTGATGATTCTTTAGAGTCCTACACAGAGGTTTCTTGGCTCAGGCGAAACGGAGTAGAGGTACATATGTGATATGTGCAGGACCGAGAATAATGCGATATGAGATACCGTATTATATTCTCGCGATATTTAGATATGAACCGGGTCATTGGATCAAGTGTTGATTCGATGAATCGGTACATGATATATTAGTCGGTAATATTCGATATAGCCGGATCGTCGGATCAAGTGTTGATTCGAAGATTTAATGTATAATAATGTATATGATATATTGTATTATATTATCTAATATTGGCTCGCTTTATTATTTCATTTTCTCACTGGATGATACATTGATATATATGCGATATATGTTAATTGTATTATTTTCTTTTGTTGCAAATATATAATATATATGTGATATATATTATTGTGACATGATATGATTTATTATTAAACATGTTTAAGGATGATTAAATGGGATTAGGGTTTGATTAGGGTTAGCTTCTTCTTGCACATTCTAGAAGCTTTTCCTTTTTGTCTTAGTTAAGATATTATGGTTGATATTTTTCCATGACTCATTTCTAACCTAACCAAACCCTAACTCTAGTTTATTCTCTACAAACTCTTAGCCACTCATCCTTGACCATGGTTGATATATCAATCATATACTTTTCTTTCCTATTCATCACAAAAGGAATTATCATTATCTTTTCCATTATCTTCTTCTTCTCTCTTGATTTTGAGCTCACTAGAAAATTCCATTTGTGATGATAAATTGTGAGAAAGTGAATTAAAAAGAAAGCATAAATACTACTCCTTCATCCTCATCTCATCTAGCCCATGAGATTAGTGTGTTCATCTCTTTAGAGTGAGAAAGCTTGAGTTATTGAAACTTCGACGTAGATCATCGGAGATTTGGAACACTTCAAGCTAGCATGGATCGTTCGGGTCGTGGAGCCTCTCTTGAGTCCGGGAGATCGAGGATCGCGGCGAAGGGACTTCTACTCGGAGCTTGTGAAGCGAAGGAGCAGATTACAAAGGTTGTAATCCCTCACACTTAGATAAAAAGTTGTTATTTTGCATGCTAAACCCTAATAATCTAGCAAAGATCCTGTCCTTGGGTTGTCCGGCACGTCTAAATTTTTATCCGGGCATGTTTGATGCCTTATGAACCTTCACAAGAGTGCCTAGGAACCCTACATTTCATTCATGTAAAATTCATTGTATGTAATATTCTTTTATTGGGGCACTTCCGGGTTGAGGATGATGTTACCATTGTATATTATTTACTTTTCCGTATTAGGATAGACCCAAGGCGGGGAGCACAAGTAACCGGGTTCTAGGGTCCAGTGGGAGACCATCTCGAGGAGTCGAGTCCGGGTCTCCTAACTCTAGAATTGGTAGGGTTACTTGCCGCTCTCATAGGGGTCTAGGGGTGTAGGATTGGCTATTCATCACGACCGTGGAATCCGTGTTTTATACAGGCTAAAAATAAAACACGGACGTCCTAGTATATCCAATATTTCATATGATATTTTCTGCTGCGTTATCTGTGATGTGATCATGTGATTTGTTCAGATAGATATTGTATATAGTATATATGATATATTATATAGACGTTGCTTATGTTTTACACCCGTGCTAGCCCTGCCCCGCTCTGCCGTTAGTTACCTAACTTAACGGTGCAGACGGGACATCGTGGCGAATGCGGATGGAATAAGTGTACGTTGTATTTATCCGTGATGTTTAGGTGGACTTAAATGATGGGACATTCATTAATGTGATTAATGAAAGAAAATAAACCTAAAAGATGTTGTGGAATCGAATTTCAAAATAAAATCAGGTAGCTCTAGTTGTTGCTTTGCATAGCGGTGTTCCTTGTAGAACATCCAGCACCTTATTCGATAAGGAAAGAGCCGACGATCCCTTCACTGGGAGTGACCTCTTTAGCAATAACTAGCAGATGCTACAACCTTCGGTTCTTCTTTTGACTGCTTTTCTAGTTCTTGCTTTGCATAGTGGTATTGTGAATATCCTGCACCTCATTCGACGAGGAAAGAGCCGAGATCCCTTCACCGGGAGTGACCTCTTTAGCGAAACTAGCAAAAGCCTCAAAAACACTCCATTTAAAACCATTTGATTCCGCAACGAGATCAAGTTCAAAGCGTTAAAGGTTTTATTAAAAACCATCCGCAACCCTCCGTAATTTTAGGAAGTAGAGTACTTAGTATTCGTGCTGTGTTTGTTGACCATAGTCAAGGCACAGTGTACGGTAGCTAAGTGATGTCTTCCTACACCGCATATGATGCGATTAGTTAGGACAGTCGCGTGACTTTGTTGACCTTAGTTAAGGGTCATATGGGTGGGTCTAATTAATCACGAAATGACGGGTAGAACTTGACTAGTGCTTATGATTTGTTGACCATAGTTAAGGTCATAAGTGCTAGGGGTAAAAACCTTTATCGGGAGTTTCAAGTGTTGAAATTTGCAATGAGATTGCATACCTTCTATATGATAGTTGGATCCTGATACCTACTGCGAGTAATTGTTACTCCTGGGAGAGTTTTGCACTTTAAAATTAGCCGATCAAGTAGGTGTCTAGAAAGGTGTCAACGGGGTTACGCCCCTGGGAAAACGAGGTTTATTTTAATTAGGTCCGTGCGAAAGCACGGGGAACCTCCCTCAAAGTACCGGCACTGGCCTGGCTGAAAGATTGGCGAACTTGTAGAATGTAATTAATCCTGACTAGTCTTTCCTTTTATGGTTTGAAGGAGGACTTGATAAAAACAGTGGGAGCCATCCTGATTAGATAAAATATATAACCAATCTAATCTTGTAAGAGCGCACGCAGAGTGTTTTCTTCTCTCTCTCTCCAGGTAGCGACCATGTCACGCCTTAATCAAGATAATAATATAGATGTATTGACCGAACCCGCTTGTTATACTGAGCTGGGGAACGTTAGTCCCGCTCCAACTTATAATTGTTATAAGACCGAGCAGGAAATAGGGGAATACCATGATTCCCATGCCGCCCAAACGAAGAAAGTGCATAAGATGCATCTCCTTCGGGTGCGTTCATTACAAAGAACCGTTTCTGTGTATCCTCTACGTCCTGGGTATTAGATACCGGATCAGGATCCCGCATATGTAATCTGTTACATAGGGCTACAGAAAGGTAGAGAACTGAGAACGGGTGATAAGTTTCACAAGACAGAAAATGGTGCAAGTGTTGCAGCCAAGTCTGTTGATCACTATCACCCTGTATTACCAAAATACACTGATTCTGAACGAATGTTATTAGATACCGAACCTGATATACAATATCATATCAGTATCTTTATTTACTAAAGAAGGATATAATTTTGTATTATTGGATAATGTTTTGCACATATCCTATATCAAGAGTTGATCGGTTCAGGCACGTTATCTAAAAGCATATACATTCTAAATCAGACCACAATTCTTAACGTATATAATACACATAAAAGGAAGAGTTCAGAATTGAACGATTCCTTCTTGAGGTATTGTAGACTAGGTCATATCAATGTGACCCGACTAGCTAAAGTTACATTTAGATGCATATTTAAATCAGTTTGAATTTACATCTTGTGAAACTTTCCAGTCATGTCATAAAGATAAGATGACCATAGCTCTGTTTACTCGAAACGGAGAAAGAGTTAGTGAACTCTTGGGACTGATACATAGTGATGTATAAAGGTCCCCAGTCTACATATGCCAGGACTGGTTCTTTGTACTTCCTTACATTCATTGATGATCTCTCAAGATTCGGACACATGTTCCTGTTGAAACACATGTCTGAAGCTTTTGAGAAATTCAAAGAATATAAGTTAGAAGTAGAGAACCAAAAATGGGTATAAGTATTATGTCCTTTGATGTGATCAGGGAGGAGAATACTTGAGCACGGGATTCCTGAACTATTCTAAAGGAGAATGAGATTCTCTCTCAGCATTACTCCTCCGTATACACCACAGCACGTTGGTGTATCGGGGCGGAGCAATCACACCCTATATGATATGGTGCGCTCTATGATGAGTACTGCTGAGTTACCTGTTTCCTTTTAGGGGTTATGCACTTAAGAAGCTGCATACCTATTGAATTAGGTTCGAATTAGATCACTGCCTACCACTCCATATGAGATATGGTATGGGAAGAGCCCATCTCTTAAGTAAATTAAGATTTGGGATTGTCCGGCCTATGTCAAAAGCAAAATCAGGACAAGATCGAGGCAAGGTCAATTCTGTAGAACTAGAAGGAGTTCCAGTTATACAAACTACAACTGATGATTTGATAGAACCAAAGGATTCAATAGTCTCCGACGAACCTCAGCCTCTCCGCCGATGTAGCAGGGTTCCTCATCCGCCTGAGAGATACTTCGGTTTCTCGATGACAGTGGGAGCGAGGATTGCATCATGAGATGATGACCCAACTAGTTTCGAGAAGGCCGTCGAGAGTAGGGACTCTGTAAGAATGGCTGGTTGCTTAGCGATCTGAGATGGAATCCATGTACACCAACAAAGTATGGACTTTGGATGCTGTATTTGAAGGGTTAAATCCCTATCAGGAGCAAGTATATCTTGAGAAGATTACTTGGTGTAGATGGAAAAGTTGAGACTTTCAAAGCTAGACTTGTTAGTGGTTTTCGTCATCGACCAGGCGTGGAAAATGATGAAACCTTTTCCAGTGGCCATGCTTAAGTCCATCCGGATCCTACTTGCCACGGCTACATACCATGACTACGATATATGGTGGTTGGGTGTCATGGCTGCTTTTCTAAATATTGATTTAGAAGAGAACGTCTATAAGTACACAGCCAGAGGGCTTCGTAAACAGTGGGAGCAGCGGAAACGTGTGCAAGTTGCTTTACAGATTAAAGCAGGAATCGCGGAGTTGGGACGTCTGTTTTGATGTGGTAGTCAAAGTGTTTGACTTCATCAAAATGGTAGATGAACCTTGTATATACAAAAGGGTAGTAGAGAGTAAGATGGTGATCCTCGTAGAGTACGTGGACAACATACTCTTGATAGGAAAAGAGTTTCCTATGCTACGCTCGGTTAATCTCCTCTTATCACATGGATTCTCGATATAGGATCAAAATGATACCTCCTAAATCCTGGGTTTTGGATCTATGAGATAGATCTAAATGGATGTTAGGATTCTCACTAGTTGTTGTGAGATGGTATCAGTTGATCCTGGGGAGAATTACTGGAAAGGTTCCAGGGTGATAAGGACGACTGAATGTCAGTCGCAGGCATTGTATTTACCCTCAGTAGAGGGACGGTATGTTGGAAGAGTTCCAAGCTAGATATCGTGGCACAGTAGACGATAAAGGTTGGTGACATCGCTATCAAAGATACTACCAAAGAGGAAGTTTGGGTGTATATAAGTTCATGAGATGAACTAGGTTCCTACCATTGTGTGGCAATGGAAGTGTGGCTTTGGCCCAGGAACCACGGTCCCATCAGTGACCCAGACATATTCCAAGGTAGTATCACCTGATCATGGAGATAATTGATATCCAGGGTGACCGAGGTTAGGAGAGTAGACTCATAGGACAACACGGCGGATCCACTCACAAAGGCTTTTTCCCAGAGAGACTTTTTTTGGGATGGTTGAGTATGAGATACTACAACCACTGCTACAGATGGCCCTAGTGCAAGTTGGAGATTGTTAGTTATATGTATACCCTAGAGGCCATTACTGTACATGAGATGTATATTATAGTGGATGCTGGGACATATATAGGTAGGACTTTCTTGCTCGACATGATAGTACGCTATCTGGTTGCTCTTTATCTTAACATGTATACTTATTGTCTCTCTGTTACATGTTGATAAAGCCCTTAGGATGTGTACTCGACTTCCAGGACTATGATGTAGATCATACTAGTGGGGCCTGGGTAGTCCATAAGTACATCCTTCAATGATCCTAGTCGTGAGAATATCGAGACGGGGCATCGATATTCCAGAATAGACTAGCGTATATCTTCTCGACCCATGTGATGGGCGATGGATGATCCCATATCCATTGGTGTTTGACATCAGAGATGGTATGAGGGTGCTCAGTGGAGACTGAGTACACTGAACGGACTCGCCGAGAACTCCCAGATGGTATTATACCTCACGTCAGATGGCAGTTCTCTGGTGACATTGGTACAGCTTAGTCTGTTGACCCGAGATCGTCATAGAGTCTTGTGTGTCTCCCACTGTGCTTTGATTTCCACCCTACCACGGCTCTACTGAGTCGTGCAAACAGGTGGTTTTTGGGTACAGTCTCGATTCACATGGAGGCAATGAGCGATAGGAGGGGATTCGTCTCTCCCGGTATTGGGGGTTGATGTTGCGCTATGCTCGACTGGCCATAACTGGAAATCCCTGGCCAGGGTTGCACCGATTTACTGGTAAGTATTATCAGTAGTTTCATGCTTGTTATGGACCTTACATCGGCATGACTTATCAAGCTGCTGGGGTCTGACGTTTACCACCCCTAGGAGAGATATGCGACATATCAGACGAACAGACCGGACTGTGCGGTAAGTGTTACTGGTTGGATTCATAGGAGTGTGAGCAGGCTTGTTCGTTGATCTTCTGATCGCTCAATACCCGGGTGGCCGTTGCGTTTAGCAGACCGCTTGCGGCTTGTGGGTATTTGATATGATCATCACCTACTGCCGGCGTATTGACGAGTCTTTAGAGTCCTACACAGGGGTTTCCTGGCTCAAGCGAAATGAAATAGGAGCGCATATGAGATATGTGCGGGACCGAGAATAATACCAGTATGTGATACTGTATTCTATTCTTGCGATTTGTATCATCATACGGTTATATGTGATATAGCCGGGTTACCGAATCAAGTGTTGATTCGATATATTGATACACTACATATTAGTCGGTTATATGCGATATGACCGGATCATTAAATCAAGTATTGATTTAATGATTTAATGTATAATTATATATTTGATATATTACTTTACATTAACTAGTATTTGTTCACTTAAGATTGATTTTCTCACTTGATGTGCACAAGTTGTATATATGATATATGTTTATGCACTAGTTTGTATCATGATTGATGATACATGCAAACTTGGGTGTGTGTATGACTTACTCCATGTTTAGGTTAATGGTTAGGGTTTTATTTGTTTTATTTATTTTGGCAAAAATAAAATGGTGGCTTTCTTTGTTTTATGCTTGAAGCTTCATGAAGCTTTTTAGCATCTTTGAAAAGTCTAACCATTTTGTTTTGTTCTATGACCTAAACTCTAGTTTTGTCTCTACAATGGTTTACTCACCCATGGTTGCAACATGATAGACTTCACTTGATTATTCTTTTTAGATTATTCACTATTCATATTCTTTTCTTCTTCATCTTCTTCTTGAAGTGAAGAAAGCTTTCTTGAAAATTTTCAAGTGAAGAAAAAGAGTGAGAAATCCAAATCCAAAGTGAACCCACTTCCTATTTCTTCATCCTCTACCACTTGCCATGTTGTATAGGGTGTTCTCTTCACAAAGTTCTTGACCAAGTGAAGGAATAGCTTGAGTTTGAGTCTCCCCGACGTAGATCATCTTCGGCCTCGAAGTCAACGACCTAGCCCGCTCTTTTCTCCGATGAAACCAACGCTAGGGTTCGGGATCCCGATGATCGCAGCGAAGGGACGTCAACACGGAGCTTTAGAAGTGAAGGAACGGATCTACAAAGGTTGTATTCCCATTCACTTAGTAGCAAAGTAGTTTGCTTGCTTGTAGTTTCGCCTTACCTCTAGTTAACGATCTTGCATAGAGTTGTTAGGCACACAAAAATTTGATTTTGGCATGGTTGATGCATTGTGGAACCTCATGAGTGTGCCTAGTAACCCTACACGTTCGAAGTAGAAGAAGTAGAGCCTTGTGAAGAATGAAGAATAGGCTCTAATGAAGAAGATGAAGGTGAGGAAGAAGATGAAGAAGAACCACCGGCAGGGGTGTCATTATTAATACCCATGTTATTGTGCAACACTTTTCCGGATCTCAACGTGGTCACATCATTTATGTTATGATTTTGCTGTCCATATGCAACATGTGCGTGACCGGGATTTGGCAGTGGTTGAGACGGAAGCTTTCCTTTTTCTCGCTCGCTCAACGCAGCATTAAGTTGTGCAATTTGTGCCTCAATAGATTTGATACTTTGATCGTGTGAAGCACTGTTTTGCACCAAAGATTGAATGGAAGTCTCCAACCTTGCTGCGGATTGTGTAGATTGCTTTAGGAATGCATCTAGACTTCTTTCTAGCGAGGTAACCTTATCATTATTTGGTTGAATAAAATTGTTTTGAGGGTAAGAGTTGTTGGGCACAAAATTGTTCATTTGGTTTTGGTAAGGTTGTGGGTGGAAAGGTTGCTGGTATTGAGTTTGTGGAGGGGCTTGTTTTTATGGAGGAGGAGGCCTTTGAAAGTTGTTGTTTCTTTGGAATTGCTGATTTTGATTCCAAGCAAAATTTGGGTGACTCCTCCAACCCGGATTATAAGTCGAAGAGTATGGATCATTTCTTTGTCGTTGCTGAAAGGCCGCATTGACTTGATCTTGTCCTTGAGCAGGTGGATTGTAAGGACACTTTTCGGTAAGATGTGATGGATCCGAACAACAAGCACAAACAGTTCATGGGGGTAAAGCAGGGGCAGGAGAAGGCGATGAGATTTTGGTCTCAATTGCTTCTAGCTTTTTCGTAAGTGCGGCCATCTTGGCCTTCATAGCAATCGACATATCTAATTGATGTATGCCTGCCCTAGACTGACCAATTGAAGAAGATGAGGTGGTCTTGGTGCTTTCCCACTGAAGTGTTTATTCAGCGATATCCTCGAGAAACTGCCACGCTTCCTCACTAGATTTGGTTAGAAAGTGACCTTGACAAATGATTTCTAGCAACTGCTTCATTGCTGGGTTCAATCCCTCGTATAAAGTCTGGCAAAGTTGCCAATTTTCGATCCCATGATGAGGGCATTGAACAAGTAGGTCTTTGAATCTTTCAAAACACTTCCAAAATGGTTCGGAAGGAAGCTGGGAAAATTGTATAATCTCATTGCGAATTCTCGCAGTCTTGTGATGAGGATAAAACTTTTTAAGAAAAGCTTTAACAAACTCTTCCCAATTCTTAATTGAATGTGATGCTGTGCTGTATAACCACTTCTCGGCTAAGTCACATAAGGTGAAAGGAATAACCCTTAGCCTTATAGCATCATCTGATAATTGGGTTGTTTTCATCATTGCGCAAACGTTTTGGAATTTGTTTATGAAGATATAGGCATCTTCGGATTCCAGTCCATGAAATTTTGGCAACATATTGATGAAGTGGGGTTTGATCTCAAAATTGTCCCCATTTGCCAGTGGGAGTGAAAGACAAGTAGGTAAGGCGGTGCGGATTGGGTAGAAAAGATCCTGGAGCGCGATTCGTTGGGGCGCTTCAACAGGCGGGTGTTGCGGGTTATTCGCACCTAGCGAAGGTGGAATCAGTCCCGTGGGTAAGGTGTTGTTAGGATTATATCCCGACATCCTTTCGGAGGAAGAAAGTGAAGGTGAAGGTAAGAAAGTGGAAGGAATTTCGACTTCGGAGTCGAAAGCTTCGTCGGTCGGTACCAATGAGACAGGGACTAATCGGGCGCTAGTGTCCCTAGTCTAACTGGACATACACTAAAGAGGTAGTGTAGTCAAAGAGGTGAAGAACAGAATGTGGAGGTAAGAAAACGTTAATGAGAAGAAAGTGGGTGCACTGATTTCTTAGCGACAAGTTGCAAGTTTTTGTAAAAATGTTTTCCTATTTTTTTATGTGGGGCTTTTTGCAAAAAAGATTTTCGATAAAAGGCTTAGACACACGTTCAATCAACCACAAATGCACAATCAGGCCTAGATCTATGATCACCTAGGTCAGCTAGACAGCTCCTAACTGTTCCAAAGGGCAAGAAATAGGACCTCAAACCGCCTCTTCACCGCCAATTGTGGCCAAGTAAGTGCCAGGTAAGTGGGAGGTTCTCCACTACGTAAGTAGTGGGCCTAATTAAGTAACCACTTGCCTTAGACACACTTGCCTAGACACCACAAAGTCAGGTTAGGATCAACGGTCGATGCCTACAACTGTTCCTCCGTCCTATTGAGCGCAAAGTCCTTAGGGCCGAGTCTAATCTTTTTTAATTAATTGATGGTCAATGCAATATGCCTTATGTGATTTCTGGGGTCCTGGGAAGGGTGATGAAATCCCCACCCATTCTGGATTGGTTTCAAGCCCCTTAAAGTCCGATTAAATATGTAAAACAGTAAACAACCACTTGCAAACGATTTTTTTTATTTTGAGCGCGGCGCAAAGAATCCTGCACAAGATCAATTATTGGAAGGGGGAAAGATTTTTTAGCGCAAAGAATCCTGCAGGAAATTTTACCAAGGAGATATCAGGGGTTCAGAGGAAGAAGAAAGGAAACTCACAAAGGAATTTCCACAAGCTGACGTCAGCAATGCTCCGCGATTCCACGGTCAGAACAGGGTCGGAGTGGCGGTTCCGCGGCGGAAAGAAGGTTTCGGCGGCGGTTCCGCGGTGCAAAGGTAGGTTCGGGTCCCGAGGATTTTTCTGCTGCTCTGTTTTTATTTTTCTCTGCTGTTCAGATCTGCCGTTTTCTGTTTTGATCTCTGGATTTTTCCAGATTCGAACTTGTTCGTCTATCCTGCAAAAATTCACACAAAACACCCTTCAAACAATAAAAAGATGATAAAATTTTTATATATTTTTAATTTTTCAGTTTTTATGATTTTTATGATTTTATATTAACCCGAAATTGCAAAAAGAAAATACTATGCCATCCCCGGCAACAGCGCCATTTGATTTAATGAGATTTTACGATCAAAAATATTTTACCGCAATCAAGAACGGCGTCGCTTGGTAGCTAGCCGGTGAGTACGGGTCGGTCCACAGGGATGTTGTGTATTTCCTAAATGTTATAACGAGTTAATTCCAAATGGTGTTTGGATTTTTATCACTAAAAACTAAGTTGACTTAGACTAGAATAGTGGAAGTATTCCCGCTTGTCACGCGGGTGACCCGGGTTCGATTCCCGGCAACGGCGCCATTTGATTTAATGAGATTTTACGATCAAAAATATTTTACCGCAATCAAGAACGGCGTCGCTTGGTAGCTAGCCGGTGAGTACGGGTTGGTCCACAGGGATGTTGTGTATTTCCTAAATGTTCTAACGAGTTAATTCCAAATGGTGTTTGGATCTTTATCACTAAAAACTAAGTTGACTTAGACTAGAATTAGAAATCTTGCTAAGGTTAGGTTTAGGTTAAGTTTGGAAAATTAAGATTTCCCACCGCTTTCAATGCCCTAATTTAGATCTCTTAGGTGTTATGGTAATTATTAATAAAGGGGATTAGGACGATCGGGAAGAAACGATGTTTCTTCCTCTAGGTCCTTGTCCGTCTTTTCTTAATCCTTACCCTAACCTCTATGGAAAACATGCACATCCGGTCTTTTATACTACGGTATCACCGTTACTTCATGGATAGGGTGCCGTAGGGAGCGGTATGTGTATGTATGCATGGAGTCCTAATTATTAATATGTGATGGGCAAGAAAGGGGTGAGAGATTTGCATCTTTCAAACCTTCCCTATTCCTAACCCTAACAAGCGAGGAACTACTCGCTCATTAGTTGATCTATGAAAAACATGATTTTTATGAGTTTTTGATTTAAAAGATTAATTATCTAACTACGGCAGATTAATAAAAAGTTCTAATCTAAATTAAACTAGGGCAGAGAATAAATTCAACTAGGGCAGAAAATAATTTAAACTAGGGCAGAAAGAAGAATTAAGAACTAGGGCAAATAAAAGAAATTACCTACTTTATTGATGCTCTCAAACCATACAAAGGATTTCTGAATTTTAGATCTATGAAAAGAGGCATGACCTAAAACAAGTTTTATGGCTTCTATTTATAGAGCATAGAAAACCCTAGGGTTACAATCGACGCACATCTGCTTTTACAAAAATACCCCTAGGAAGACTAGTCAATGCGCCGCCAATTTCCAAAAATTTTCTGCATCGATACGGGCACACCATGGCTGCGGATCCACGGCCAAAAGCAAGGTTTGGCCACGGTTCTGCGGCCAAGTGCAGAGATTGTGGCCTGTTATCTTCTGTGCTGCTTCTGGTTGTGTTTGTCTTCCTGTTTCTTCAGTTGGTTCTTCAAAATGTCTTCTAGTTCTCTTCCAGATCTCCACAGTGTTGTAGTGGACTTTTACCGTTGCTTCGTGTCGAAGTCTTGAACCTTGCGCTGGCTTTGTACTTTTGTGAACTTGTTCATTGATCTTCATTGTCCCTTAAAATGTAGGCACGATCAAGATTCCACCATTTATCGGTAGTAGTCTCACTTTGTATCATCTTTTCGTCAATTTCACCGTTTTTGTTCCGAGAACCTGTAACCTGCAACTATGTAGCAGACATAGATCAAAAGCACCTGTTTATTT
This sequence comes from Agapanthus africanus, assembly GCA_030015575.1. Lineage (NCBI taxonomy): Eukaryota > Viridiplantae > Streptophyta > Magnoliopsida > Asparagales > Amaryllidaceae > Agapanthus > Agapanthus africanus. The sequence goes on from JASDDO010000014.1 coordinate 338,825,455, forward strand.
GTAAAATGAATAAGAATAGGGTCTAAAAGAATGCAAAATTATGGTATGAACAGGTGTCACCACACCAATGGATATGGGATCATCCATCGCCCATCATATGGGACAAGCAACGTATACACTAGTCTACTCTGGTGATATCGATGCCCCGTCTCGATACACCCACGACTAGGAACATTTCAAGGATATGCTTATAGACTACACTAGTCCCACTAGTATGATCCGCATCATAATCTCAGTAGTCATGCATATCCTAAGGGCTTTATCAACATGTACCAAATGAATGAAAGCATGATCAAATGAACATGTCAAGATAAAAGTGCAATCAGATAGCATACTATCATGTCGAGCAAGAATGTCCTCTGAATACATGTTAGTTATATGTATGCCCTAGAGGCCATTACTGTACATACGATGTATATTGTAGTGGATGCTAGGACATATATAGGGAGGACTTTCTTGCTCGACATGATAGTATGCTATCTGGTTGTACTTTATCTTAACATGTACTCTGATTGTCTCTATATTACATGTTGATAAAGCCCTTAGGATATGTACTCGACTACTGGGACTATGATGAGATCATACTAGTGGGGCCACGGTAGTCGACGAGTACATCCTATAACTGTTCCTAGTCGAGGATGTATCGAGATAGGGCATCGATACACCAGAGTAGACTAGCGTATACGCATCTTGACCCATATGATGGGCGATGGATGATCCCATATCCATCGGTGTTTGACATCAAGGATGGTGTACGGGTGCTCAGTGGAGACTGGGTGCACTGGACGGACTCGCCGAGAACTCCCAGATGGTATTATACCATACGTCAGATGGCAGTTCTCCGGTGACACTGGTACAGAGTAGTCTGTTGACCCAAGATCGTCATAGAGTCTTGTGTGATTCCCACTGTGCTTTGATTTCCATCATACCACGTCCAAGAGGGCGTGCAAAAAGGTGGCTTTTGGGTACAGTCCCGAATCACATGGAGGCAATGAGCGATAGGAGGGGATTCGTCTCTCCCGGTATAGGGAGTTGATGTTGTGCTGTGTTCGATTGGCTATAACCGGAAATCCCTGGCCAGGGTTGCTGAGATTTACTGGTAAGTGTTATCAGTAGTTTCTCGAACTGTTATAGACCTCATATCGACATGACTTATCGAGCTACTGGGGTCTGACGTTTACCACCCCTAGGCGAGATATGCGACATATCAGACGACGAGACCGGACTGTACGGGAGTGTTACTGTTTGGATTCACAGGAGAATGTACAGGCTTGCTTGTTGATCTTCTGAGCGCTCAATACCTGGGTAGCTGTTACGTTTAGCTGACCGCTTGCAGCTTGTGGGTGTTTGATATGATCATCACCTACTGCCGGCGTATTGACGATTCTTTAGAGTCCTACACAGAGGTTTCTTGACTCAGGCAAAATGGAGTAGGAGCACATATGTGATATGTGCGGGACCGAGGATAATGCGATATGTGATACCGTATTATATTCTCGCGATATTTGATATCAGCCGGGTCATCGGATCAAGTGTTGATTCGATGAATCGGTACGGATAAATATTAGTCGGTTATATGCGATATAGCCGGATTGTCGGATCAAGTGTTGATTTGATAATTTAATGTATAATAATATATTTGATATATTAAATTACATTAACTAATATTTGCTCACTAAAAGATTCTTTTTCTCACTCGGGTAATACATTGATATATATGCGATATATGTTAAATGTATTATTTTATTTTGTTACAATAAATATTGTATATGTGATATATAATATTGTAACATATTATAATTATTAATGCAACATGTTTAGAGGAGTTTAAACATGATTAGGGTTTGGATTAGGGTTAAACCTTCTAGTTGATTCTAGAAGCTTTACTTTGTCTTTGTTAAGATATTATGATAGATATTTACAAGTGACTCACCCTTTGACCTAACCCAAACCCTAACCCTAGTAAACTCTCTACAATGGTTACTACAACCATGGTTGCATAAATGATTATGATAACATTCTTTCTATTCATCACAAATGATATTTTTCATCTTCTTCCTCCTTCATTCTTTCATGAAAAAGCTTACTTGTTTTTCAAAAGGTGATGAATAAATATGAGAAAAAGATAAATAAAGAGAGCAAAAATCCTACTTCATCATCCTCATCTTCCCTTGCCATTTAGATGAGGGTGTTCACATCATTTCATGAGTGTTAGCTTGTGTTAAAGAAACTTCAAGGTAGATCATCTTAGTATCGAAGATCGGAAGCAAAGGTTGCGTCTTTCTCTTCGTGGAACCTCTCGAGAGTCCGGATCCCGATGATCGCAGCGAAGGGACCACAACACGGAGCATATGAAGTGAAGGACCGGATCTACAAATGTTGTAATCCCTCTCACTTAGTGTTAAAGTGTTTAGCATGCTTGTTTTCGCCTAATCTCTAGTTTAAAGTTCCGTATTCGGGTTGTTCGGCACGGCTAATTTTTAAATCGGGCATGGTTGATGCCTCGTAGACCCTTGTGCGCGTGCCTAGCAACCCTACAATACACACACACACACTCACACACATACCGGTACATACACTATCATATAATGGCCTCTAGGGCATACATATATCCAACAAAATACAAACTAGATAGCATACTATCATCTCGAGTAAGACTGTACTACCGGTATAGGTCTTCCCTCAACCATCATAATCACCTTCCTGCGACTATGATAATTGCCTTGAGGGCACTATAGCCAACAATCTTTTACTTGCACTTAAGGCTAATTATTGCGGTGTCGCATACTCACAGCCCGTGTGATACCGAACACCCAATTCCTCTACTAATCAGTCTCACAAAGCTCGTTTACGAAACTATTGTGTTCGAGAAATAGCCTCAGTGAGTGGATCCGCTCCAATGTTTCTTTCTATATCTCTCTTTATCTCAAGTTCGCGGAGAAAGCCATCACTCGAAATGAGCAATACCTGTCTTAGAATATGTATAGATATCTGATGGGACCCAGTTCACAAACGAACTCCAAATCCAGCAAACTTCTTAGATTGTATTGTCCACTGAATTTAATCAGTATCCTGCACCATGATTTCCTCAGTATCCGCTTGGACCACCTGTCCAAACTACCGCCCCTCAAAAGAGGGAAAACTAAAACTCTGACAGTCACTCTGTCATCCAGGTCACCTTGGAAGCCTGGAATGATAACCGTCTCCCGAAGGAGGCTGCCATTACCAAATCCCTAGAACATCCACTTATGTTCATAAACTGCTTCCGAACGTTTCTCCAGGATTGGATTAATATATAAACTTATTGCAACTAGTACAAAAACAATACCTGGTGTGGTACTTAACATCTCATGATTGACTCAATTCCCTAAGCAAGTGATGTGCCAATCATGCACATCCATCTTCCCTTTAGTCTGTAAGACACCTTTAGAGAGGGTGACTCCATCACCTGCAGGTACACCACCATGCCAGGAGTCGTCCATTCTAAAACACCTTTAGAATAGTGTCAAGGTACCCAGATTGGGAAACTACCCAAATCTAGATCTAAAACCATAGATCTAGTTACCAGAATGCCTGATATATTATCCATATCCAATGTGGAGAAACCACTATGTGACAACCACAGTATAACCGATCGTAGTATAGGAATTTCACTTCCTATAAAGTGCATGTCATCCAAATACCAGGACATCACACCCTACTACCTTCTTAACAGATCCATCTCCTATTCTGATGATGTCAAAGCCTATGATTGTCACATCAAAAATAGATGATCTATCTCCGATATACCTGCTTCAGTCTATAAATAGACACAAGCTACTTGTCCACTATGCTTCCGCTGCTCCCACTGACTATAACAACCCTTTGGCAGTCATATACACGTGCACTTCCAAAGATAGTTTAGAACGACGCTATACTCATCCTCCTGCCGGGTCTCATAGTCTAAAACAACAGTAATGGCAAGTCTGGGTAAACAAGAACCTCCCTGTCACCGTCTTTGAGGATACCGAAGTACCTCTCGGGCGCCTGAGATTACCCACCATATCTATGGAGTGGCTAATGGAATATCAAAAAACCAATTGAATATTTAGGTTCCATTAAATCATCAGTAATCATTTGTGGTTCTGGAATCACTTCCAGTTCTACCATACTCCCACTACTGTTTTATGAAAAAAGTCCATTTTGCTAAAACTATGGCGAGTCAAGAACAATATCATATTGATCTTCCAGATGGTAGAAAGTTAACCCTCGACATAGCCCGGGATAACCCACAAACTGCCATTACAGAAACGTGCCTTGAGTTATCCAGAGTCTGGTTTTAAGCATAAGCCGGACAACTCCATATACCTTAACATCGTTAAGATATGAACCATTCTATATACAATATAGAAACATATGCACTAATTTAATTGGAACCAGATTCAAATCATGCAGCTGTCTCCAGTGCATGTCAACTAAATGGAGAGAGGTCGATCAGCATTACTCAACTAGAAGTGCATCCAGATATGAGTAACCTGAAAGAGAAGCAAGTTCTCAAAACCATTACTATCAACTGAATACCAAACACAAATATCTACATCTTCGATCACCTTGAAGAATCCAGATACTTGCAACATATGGTTCTCTACTTTATTCTTGTACCTATAACTTATCAAAACTTGGACCTTGTATTTCTACGAAATACTTGTCTAAAAACTAAAGAAGTCACAAGTAAACAGAATATAGTACGGGTACCAACCCCTTTGTCCTAATGGACACTGGACAACATACAATACTTTGTATAAGTCCCCTGAGTTCAATAACTCAAACCCTGTGCGTCGTAGGTTGAAAACTGTATTATGGTTAAGAAGAATTATACTGTTGTTGAATAATCCTTACCAACCATCAACTGATACAGGTAAATGTCACAGACATAATTTTAAAAAGTTATATCTCACTTTATAAAATAAACGTACAGATATATCAGTTTTAAACTGGTGCATAACTACGGATATTCAAAACCAAATATTTGTCGTCCGGCAAAAACTCAGGTGATTTCCTCAAATATCACCAATTACAACGAATTCCGATATAATGAGGATATAATCACCTAATTCCCAATATCTTACTCCCACTCATCATCTGTAATACCATACAGATGTGAGAATCAAACCTGGTAAATACATACCCTAGATTAAGAATCTAATTGGGAAATCAGTTTTCAATTAACAACTCACAGTGAAACTGAAACATGAAAATATTTCGAAGGGGTATCCGGGTATTCTTAGTAATGCCTCTTCCACTATCCAGATTCATGACTGTAACCGTATATTTCCTTGCTATCTCTCTAATCCCTTTATTTGTCTTTACTTATTACCTTCTGTACACCGTACTTAGGCTAAATGGTTTTCTTCCTTCCCTACCTTTTGGCACCAGCCTATGATTTGGAAGAAGACTATCTAATAAGCGTAATAGATGTACTCTCCTAATCCTAGGAGCCCTCGCAACCTGAGAGAAGGTAAAGAGAAAAGACAACTGAATAATCCTTATTCTATTTCTCCTGAACCAGAATTCATTCTCGAACTGCAACAAGTTCCTGCAGGGTTACTAGGCACACGCACAAGGGTCTATAAGGTATCAACCATACCCGATTTAAAATTTAGCCGTGCCGAACAACCCTAAACCAAGATCTTTAAACTAGAGATTAGGCGAAACAAAGTATGTTAAACACTTTAACATCTAAGAGTTTGGGATTACAACCTTTGTAGTCCGGTCCTTCACTTCTAAAGCTCCGTGTTGAGGTCCCTTCACTGCGATCATCATGTTCCCGGACTCTAGAGAGGCTCCACGAAGAGAAAGATGCAAGCTTGCTTCCGATCTTCGATAACAAAGATGATCTACCTTGAAGTTTCATTAACACAAGCTCTCACTCACTAAATGAAGTGAACACCATAATCTAAATGGCTAGGATAGATTAGGATGATGAAGTAGGATTTATGCTCTCATTTGTTTTCTTATTCTCACTCACTTTCATCACAAAAATCAAAGTAAGAAAGCTTTGCAAAGAGAAAGAAGAAGATGAATGAATAATGATCCTTTTGTGATGAATAATGAAAGTTATGATAAGGTTAGAAATGCAACCATGGTTCAAGAGAGAAGAAGTAAATCATGTAGATATTTAACTAAGGTTAAAGGATTAGGTTGGGTTAAACAAATATCTCACAAAATATCAAAACAAATATCTTTGCTTAAAACAAAAGCAAAACCTTCTAGAAGGTTCTAGAAAAGCTTAACCCGAATCAAACCCTAACCATGTTTATGTAGGGTTCCTAGGCACACTAATGAAGTCTCACAAGTGATCAAGCATGTCCAATTAAAATTTTACAAGTGCCGAGAAAACCCTAATACGGATCGTTAACTAGATGTATAGGCGATGCGGTGCAAATAAACGAATTTATAGCTAAAGGAAAGGGGCTACAACCTTTGTAGATCCGGTCCTCCACCTCCTAGGCTCCATGATGACGCCCCCTCGATGTCCATATCGGATCCCAGACTCTAGCATCGGCTTCATCGGAGAAATGGGCGGGCTAGGTCGTCGGCTTCGATGCCGAAGATGATGTACGTCGAGGCAACACAAGATCAAGCTCCAACTTCACCAAGTCATGAAACTTGTGAAGAAAACATCCTATACTACTTGGCAAGAGCTAGAGGATGAAGAAATAGGAGGTGGGTTCACTTTAGAATTGGATTTCTCACTCTTTTTCTCAAGTTGCCATTGATGGAGGCAAGGTTTTCTTCTTGTTGAAGATGAAGAAGAAGAAGAAGAAAGAATATGATAGAATAAAAAGGATTATTTTCAAAAAATAAAATCCAACTCATTCTTATCATAATCCAACCTTGGTTAGGTGTAGAGAATAGACTATGGTTAGTTTGATTGGTTAGGGTTAAGCATGAGATAAGAATGGTGGACTTGTTCAAAGCTTCATGAAGCTTCAACAAACAAACAAAATAAGCCACCATTCTTTTCTTTATCATTTCAAAAAGAATAATAAATAAATAAGTAAATAATCAAAACCCTAACCATTCATATAACCATGGTTTATTCTCTACACAAACCCAAGTGAGCTTGTATCATCAAACATGATACAAACAAGTGCACAAAAATATATCACATATACAATGTGCAATTCAAGTGAGAAAATCCATTTAAAGTGAACCAATACTAGTTAATGCAAAGTAATATATCAAATATATAATTATACATTAAATCATTAAATCAACACTTGATTTAACGATCCGGTCATGTCGCATATAACCGACTAGTATCCAATGTATCGACTTATCGAATCAATCCTTGATTCGATAACTAGGTTATATCGCATACAACTAATCGATACATTAATCGCGAGAATAGAATATGGTATCATATACACGCATTATTATCGGTCCCGCACATATCTCATATGCGCTCCTATTTCGTTTCGCTTGAGCCAGGAAACCTCTGTGTAGGACTCTAAAGACTCGTCAATACGCCGGCAGCAGATGATGATCATATCAAACACCCACAAGCCGCAAGCGGTCTGCTAAACGTAACGGCCATCCCGGTATTGAGCGATCAGAAGATCTACGAGCAAGCCCGCTCACACTCCTGTGAATCCAACCAGTAACACTTACCGTATAGTCCGGTCTGTTCGTCTGATATGTCGCATATCTCGCCTAGGGGTGGTAAACGTCAGACCCCAGTAGCTTGATAAGTCATGCCGACGTAAGGTCCATAACATTTGTGAAACTACTGATAACTCTTACCAGTATATCACTACAACCCTGGCCAGGGATTTCCTGTTATGGCCAATCGAGCATAGCATAACATCAACCCCCAATACCGGGAGAGACGAATCCCCTCCTATCGCTCATTGCCTCCATGTGAATCGGGACTGTACCCAAAAACCACCTGTTTGCACGACTCAGTAGAGCCGTGGTAGGGTGGAAATCAAAGCACAGTGGGAGACACACAAGACTCTATGACGATCTCGGGTCAACAGACTAAGCTGTACCAGTGTCACCAGAGAACTGCCATCTGACGTGAGGTATAATACCATCTGGGAGTTCTCGGCGAGTCCGTTCAGTGTACCCAGTCTCCACTGAGCACCCGCATACCATCTCTGATGTCAAACACCAATGGATATGGGATCATCCATCGCCCATCACATGGCTCGAGAAGATATACGCTAGTCTACTCTGGAATATCGATGCCCCGTCTCGATATTCCCACGACTAGGAACAATGAAGGATATACTCATTGACTACCCAGGCCCCACTAGTATGAACTTCATCATAGTCCTGGAAGTCGAGTACACATCCTAAGGGCTTTATCAACATGTAATCAGAGAGACAGAAAGTATATATGTTAAGATAAAGAGCAACCAGATAGCGTACTATCATGTCGAGCAAGAAAGTCCTACCTATATATGTCCCAGCATCCACTACAATATACATCCTATGTACAGTAATGGCCTCTAGGGCATACATATAACTAACAGTTTAATCTCCACTAAACATGTTGCATTAATAACCCTAACATGTTACAATATTATATATCACATATACAATATTTATTGTAACAAAATAAAATAATACAATTAACATATATCGCATATATATCAATGTATTACCCGAGTGAGAAAAGAATCTTTTAGTGAGCTTATATCAGTTAATGTAATTTAATATATCAAATATATAATTATACATTAAATTATCGAATCAACACTTGATCCGATAATCCGGCTATTTCACAAATAACCGACTGATATAATCTGTATCAGTTCATCGAATCAACACTTGATCCAATGACCCGGCTATATCACATATACCCGGCCGATATCTCATATCGCGAGAATCTAATACGGTATCACATACACGTATTGTTCTCGATCCCGCACATATCATATATGTGATCCTACTCCGTTTTTCCTGAGCCAAGAAACCTCTGTGTAGGACTCTAAAGAATCGTCAATACGCCGGCAGTAGGTGATGATCATATCAAACACCCACAAGCTGCAAGCGGTCAGCTAAACGTAACAGCCACCCAGGTATTGAGCGATCAGAAGATCAACAAGCAAGCCTGTACATTCTCCTGCGAATCCAATCAGTAACACTCCCCTACAGTCCGGTCTCTTCGTCTGATATGTCGCATATCTCGCCTAGGGATGGTAAACGTCAGACCCCAGTAGCTTGATAAGTCATGTCGATATGAGGTCTATAACAGTTCGAGAAACTACTGATAACACTTACCAGTAAATCTCAACAACCCTGGCTAGGGATTTCCAGTTATTGCTAATCGAACACAGCGCAACATCAACTCCCTATACCGGGAGAGACGAATCCCCTCCTTTCGCTCATTGCCTCCATGTGATTCGGGACTGTACCCAAAAGCCACCTTTTTGCATGCCCTCTTGGACGTGGTATGATGAAAATCAAAGCACAGTGGGAATCACACAAGACTCTATGACGATCTCGGGTCAACAGACTACTCTGTACCAGTGTCACCGGAGAACTGCTATCTGGCGTGAGGTATAATACCATCTGGGAGTTCTCGGCGAGTCCGTCTAGTGTACCCAGTCTCCACTGAGCACCCGTACACCATCCTTGATGTCAAACACCGATGGATATGGGATCATCCATCGCCCATCATATGGGTCAAGATGCGTATACGCTAGTCTACTCTGGTGTATCGATGCCCTGTCTCAATACACCCTCGACTAAGAACAGTTATAGGATGTACTCGCCGACTACCGTGGCCCCACTAGTATGATCTCATCATAGTCCCAGTAGTCGAGTACATATCCTAATGGCTTTATCAACATGTAACATAGAGACAATCAGAGTACATGTTAAGATAAAGTACAACCAGATAGCGTACTATCATGTCGAGCAAGAAAGTCCTCCCTATATATGTCCAAGCATCCACTACAATATACATCGTATGAACAGTAATGGCCTCTAGGGCATACATATAACTAACAATCTCCCACTTGCACTAGGGCCATCTGTTGTGGTATCCCATACCCAACAATTAGCTGTGGTTGAAGCATCTCATACTCAACCATCCCATAAAAGTCTCTACTGGGAAAAAGGCCTTTGTGAGTGGATCCGCGCTATTGTCCTCTGTGTCTACTCTCCTAACCTCGATCTCCCTGGAGATCAACCATCTCCATGATAAGGTGATACTGCCCAAGAATTATATCTGGATTTCCGATAGGACGGGCGTTTCTTGGCATAAGCCACAACTCCATTGTCACACAATAGTAGGAATGAAGTTCATCCCATGAACTTATATATATCCAGACTGCCTCTTTGGTAGGATCCTTGGTAACGATATATCTTGCCTTTAATCATCTAGTATGTCACGGTATCTAGCTTGGAACTCTTCCAACATACCGTCCCTCCACTGAGGGTAAAGACAATACCTGCTACTGACATTCAGTCGTCCTTATCACCCTGGAATATTTCCAGTGATTCTCCCCAGGATCGATTGATACCATCTCACTACAACTAGTGAGTATCCTAACATCCAATTAGATCTATCTCATAGATCCAAAACCCAGGATTTAGGAGGTATCACCTTGATCCTATACGGAGAATCCTTGTGATAAACGGAGATTGACCGAGCGTTGCATAGGAAACTTCTTCCCTATCAAGAGTATGTCATCCACGTACTCTACGAGAATCACCACCATACTCTCTACTACTTTTTGTATATACAAGGTTCATCTACTATTTTGATGAAGTCAAACTCTTTGACTACCACATCAAAATAGACGTTCCAACTCCGCGATGCCTGATTTATCACATAAAACATCTTGCTCATGTTTCCGCTGCTCCCACTGTCTACGAAGCCCTCTGGCTGTGTGCTTATAGACGCTCTCTTCCAAATCATCATTTAGAAAAGCAGTCATGACACCCAACCGCCAGATATCGTAGTCATGGTATGTAGCCGTGGCAAGTAGGATCTGGATGGACTAAAGCATAGCTTTGAAAGTATCAACTTTTCCATATACACCAAATAATCTTCTCAAGATATACTTGCTCCTGATGAGGATTTAACCCTTCAGATAAAGCAACCAAAGTCCATACTTTTTTGGTGTATAAGGATTCCATCTTAGATCGCTAAGCATCCAGCCATTCTTACAGAGCCCCACTCTTGATGGCCAGTTCGAAGCTAGTTGGGTCATCATCTCATGATGCAATCCTCGCTCCCACTGTCATAGAGAAAACGAAGTATCTCTCAGGTGGATGAGGAACCCTACTAGATCGGCGGAGAGGCTGAGGTTCGTTAAAAACTATTGTATCCTTTGGTTCTACCAAATCATCAGCAGCAGTTTGTATAGCTGGAACTCTTTCCAATTCTACCTCATGACCAATAATTTCTACACAAGAAATTCCCTTTCACAAAGGTGGCATGCTGAGAAACAAAACATCTTTTGTTCCTCTGTTAGGTAGAAGATATTCCCTTGCAAACGCTTGGGATATCCAACAAACTTCTACAGAACTGACTTTGCTTCGAGCTTGTTCGGATTATGCTTTTAGGCATAGGCTGGACAACCCCAAATCTTAACATCCTTAAGATATGGGCTCTTCCCATTCCATATCACATATGAAGTGGTAGGTAACTGATTTGGTTTGAACCCTATTCAATAGGTATGCAGCTTCTCAAGTGCATAACTCCCAAAAGGAAATAGGCTACTCAGTAGTATTCATCATAGAGCACACCATATCACATAGGGTGTAATTGCTCCGTCCCGATACACCGATGAGCTGTGGTGTATTCGGAGGAGTAATGCCGAGAGAGAATCTCATTCTCCTTTAGAACAATCCAGGAATCCCGTGCTCAAGTATTCTCCTCCTTGATCTCATCAAATGACATAATACTTATACCCGTTTTTGGTTCTCTACTTCTAACTTATATTCTGTGATTATCTCAAAAGTTTCAGACTTGTGTTTCAACAGGAACATATGTCTGAATCTTGAGAGATCATCAGTGAATATGATGAAGTACAAAGAACCGGTCTTGGCATGTGTAGACAGGGGACATTTATACATCAACATGTATCAATCCCAAGAGTTCACCAACTCTTTCTCTATTTCCAATAAACGGAGCTGTGGTCATCTTATCTCTGTGACATGACCAGCAAGTTTCACAAGATGTAAATTCAAACTAATTTAAATATGCATCTATATGTAACTTCAGCTAGTCGGGTCGCATTGATATGACCTAGTCTACAATACCTCAAGAAGGATTCGTTCATTTCTGAACTCTTCCTTTTGTGTGTGTATTCTGTACATTAAGAACTGTGGTTTGATTTAGAATGTCAATACTTTTAGATAACGTGCCTGAATCGATCAACTCTTGATATAGGATATGTTCAAAACATTATCCAACAATACAAAATTATATCCTTCTTTACTAATAAAGAGACTGATATGATGTTGTATATCAGGTTCGGTATCTAATAATATTCGTTCAGAATCAATGTATTCTGGTAATACAGGGTGATAACTACCAACAGACTTGGTTGCAACACTTGCACCGTTTCTATCTCATGAAATTTAACACCCGTTCTCAGTTCTTTACATATCTGTAGCCCATGTAACAAATTACATATGTGGGATCCTGATCCGGTATCTCATACCCAGGACGTAAAGGATACTGAGAAATAGTTCTATGTAATGAACACACCCGAAGAAGATGCATCAACATGCACTTTCTTCGTTTGGGCGGCACGGGAATTTTGGTAATCCCCAATTTCCTGCTCTGTCTTATAACAATTATAAGTTGGAGCGGGACCAACGTTCCTTAGCGCAGTATAACAAGCGGGTTCGGTCAATACATCTGTATTATTATCTTGATTAAGGCGTGACATGGTCGCTACCTGGAGAGAGAGAGAAGAAAACGCTCAGCGTGCGCTTTTACAAGATTAGATTGGTTATCAATTTATCTAATCAGGGTGTCTCACACTGTTTTAGTCAAATCTTCCTTCAAACCCTAAAAGGAAAGACTAGCCGGGATTTAATTACACTCTACAAGTTCGCCAATCTTTCAGCCAGGCCAGTGCCGGTACTTTGAGAGAGGTTCCCCGTGCTTTCGCACGGACCTAATTAAAGTAAACCTCGTTTTCCTAGTGACACCTTTCTAGACACCTACTTGATCGGCTAATTGTAATGTGTAAAACTCTCCCAGGAGTAACTCTTACTCGCAGCGGGTATCGGGATCCAACTATCTCATAGAAGGTATGCAATCTCATTGCAAATTTCAACTCTTGAAATTCCCAATAATATTTTGCCCCAAGCGTCCTATTGTTAGGTTTACCTAGCACCCTATGTAGAGTTTGGAAGCATCACATGTCACAAAGTTCAAGTTTTTATGGTTCTAAGCAAGCATACATAGGATCGATCCTAGAAAATTAGGGTTTCAAAGTGTTAAAGGCAATAAAGACTAGGGTTTAGAGACTACAACCTTTGTATCTCCCTTCGCTAGACTCTTTGGCCTCTTGGGTGTTGGAGGAAGGTCCTCTTGAAGTCTTCTTGTGTCCACGACGATCCACCCGAAGCTCCTAGTCCAAGCTTGCAACTTCACTTTTTCAAGAGGAGAAATGAAGATAACACTCTACACAAGTGGGCTAAACTTGTGTAGAATGATGTTGTGGTTCTAATTCTCACTTCAAAAACCTTTCTTGATGTGTGCTTTACTTACTATAAGAAACTAGAGAGCAAAAGAAAAAGGAGGAGGAAGATGATGGCTTTTCTTTTTCAAGAAGAGAAAGGATTAACCTTAGAAAAGAAATGAAAATATATCTATATATATTTATTTTTTCTCATCTCAAACCATGGTTAGGATATGAAGATATTATTGTATCATATTTTAAAACACCTAAGGAAAAATAACCAAGGGTTAAAGAGTGGGTGAGCATGGTAAGATGAAGAAGAGTGTAGAAACAATCCAATAATTAACCCTTTTTCTTTTCTTTTTGTTTTAGTATAAATACAATAATAATCCATATTAAAAACCATGGTGTGAGTCTTATATTGCCATCATATTCCATGTATAAGCAACCATGAAGGATGATGCATGTATGTATGTCTGTATGCACATCCATATGTGCATGAAACTAAAAGAATGAAAGCATACATGCATGCATACATCCATCATGTACAAGGAAAGGTTTCAAGTGAGAAAACTAATGGTTAAATGATAAATCAACACTTGATTTATCAATCCGGCCATATCACATATGACCCCACCAAAAGCAAGCCGTCCGATCAATATACGGTATCCTATACGCGCATTTTAATCGGGTCCATGCGCATATCGCATACGCGCACCACAACGTTTCGCCTGGACTAGGTAACTCCTTTGTGGGACTCTAAGACTCGTCAATACGCCGGCTGTGGGTGATGATCATATCAAGCACCCCCAAGACGCAAGCGGTCAGCTAAACGTAACGGCCACCCGGGTATTGAGCGATCAGAAGAAAACAAGCGAACCTGCTACAACTCCCGTCGAGCCATCCGGCAACACTACCGTACAGTCCGGTCTCTTCGTCAGATATGCTGCATATCGAGCCTAGGGATGGTCATGTCGACCCCAATAACTCAATAAGTCGTACCGGTAAATGGTCTATAATAGATCGAGAAACTACTGATAACACTTATCAGCAAATCTCAGCAGCCCTGGCCAGGGACTTATTGATATAACCAGTCGGGCACAGCACGGCATCAACTCCCAATACCGGGAAAGACGAAACCCCTCCTATCGCTCATCGCCTTCGTTTGTCTCGGGACTGTACCCAACGACCACCTGTTTGGACGAATCAGTAGAGCCGTGGTAGGGTGGCAATCAAAATACAGTGGGAGAACACACAAGACTCTATGACGATCTCGGGTCTACAGACTAACCTGTACCAGTGTCACCTGAGAACTGCTATCCGACGATAGATATAATTCCATATAGGAGTTCTCGGTGAGTCCGTCCAGTGTATCCAGTCACTACTGAGCACCCGTATATGATCTTGATGTCAAACATCGATGAACGTGGGAACATTCATCGCCCATCGTATGGGTCTAGTATCATATATGCTAGTCTACTCTGGTATATCAATGCCCCATCTCGATATACCTATGACTAGGGACTTTCCAGGATATGCTTATAGACTACAGATGTCCCACTAGTATGATCTCTATCATAATCACTGTAGTCAAGCCGATATCCTCAGGGCTTTATCAGCATGTATGAATGAATAAAAGCATGATCAAATCAACATGTCAGATAAAGAAGAACCAGATAGCATACTATCATGTCGAGCAAGAATGCATACTGAATATATATATACATGTATAGATACATCCACTATCATATAATGGCCTCTAGGGCATACATATATCCAACACCTATGACCTTGACAGAGGTCAACAAACAATAGGCTGCTAGTCAAGTTCAACCCGTCATTTCCTGATTGAAGTAAACCCACCCGCACGACCCTTGACAGAGGTCAACAAGGTTGTACGGCTACCCTAAATAAATCACATCATATGTTATATTACCCCGTGACGGAATGCACGGATAGCCGGGTTCTGGAGGGCAACGGGTCCGCATCTCATGGCTTTGAGTGGCAGAGGGCCTCACTCTAGAATTGGCAGACTATTCGCCGCACTCGTAGGGGGTATAGGTTGACCCAAGGAGGGGTGCCCAAGTTACCGGATTCCGTGAACTGCAGGGTGGTCCATTCACTTTGCTGTAGGGGGCTGCCTCTCTTCAGGTTTTGGCGGGTAACTTGCCGCGCCCGTAGGGGTCTAGGTTTCATTGCACAGGCTATCCACACGACCATGGGAACGTCGGGTTTCACCAGCGGCTCTGTGAAACCCGGGGATCCCAGATTATCTGTATTGTTCTGTGATACTTATTATTTTTCTGTAATGTTGCATATTATCACGCCTGGAGCGATTATTGTATATTGGTATATATACTACTAGATGTTGTATATGTTTTGCACCCACGCTAGTCCAGTCCCCGCTCTGTCGTTAGTTAAGTAACCTAACGGATAATGACGGGACCCAGTGGCGAATGCGGATGGCATAGACGTACATTTTATTTTCGTTCTTTTCTAGTGTGATTAATTGATGGGACTGCGTTGATTTTGATCAATGCAAAGGAAAACAAACCTATTTGGATGTTGTTGGAACAGTTTTTAAAAGTGTTATTACAAAGACGTTTTCTTTTGTTTTGCATAGTGGTATTCGGTTGGAATATCCTGCACCTCATTCGACGAGGCAAGGGCCGAGATCCCTTCACCGGGAGTGACCCCTTGGGCAGAAGTTTGCATCAGGGTAATAACTTCACTATAGTCGATTACATGTTGCTTTGTATCGCGGTATTCAGTTGGAATATCCTGCACCTCAGTCCACGAGGAAAGAGCCGAGATTCGTTCACCGGGAGTGACCTCTTTAGCAAAGGTTTTCGCCACTATATTTTTATAAAAAGCTATCAGGTTCCTTCAACGAGATCAAGTTCATTACGTTAAAGGTTTTTCGCCAAAAACCAGCCGTAGCCCTCCGTCGTTTCAGACGGTAGCACGTAGTATTCATGTATGTTTGTTGGCCTTCGTCAAGGCATAGTGGATGGTAGCTGCTTGTTATTGTTCTGTTGCATAGATAGATGAGTTGGTTTGGGACAGTCGTATTACCTTGTTGGCCTTCGTCAAGGGTATGTACGGGTGGGTTCGAATTGACAAGATAATGATGGGTAGAACTTGACATGTGACTTATGATTTGTTGGCCTTCGTCAAGGTCATAAGAACATGGGGTAAAAATCACATCGGGAGTTTCTACAAAAACTGAAACTTGCCAGGCATACGCATACCTTCTGGAGTGTGATAACGTGAGTGGATTCCGTCACATTATCATGCGATGAGAGTTGGATCCCGATTCCTACTGATGAGTTAGTTTACTCTTCGGGTGATCCCGATTGATTCTTCTTTCAGGTTTGGAGGAGAATTTGACAGTACAGTGGGAGGTTTCCTGATTAGATAAAGTGATAACCATTCTGATCTATGTTAGAGTGCACGCAGAGTGTTTCTTTTCTCTCTCTCTTTGGCAGCGACCTTTGACCGACCCTAGACTATGACTCAGTGACCAAGTTGACCGAACCTTCTTAAAATACCGGCTTTTGGATTGTCCGAGTTGCATAAGTCATTGCCACTCCTTCTTTTACCCTTTGCATTTCTCAGAACACCCCGTATTACTACGGACATCCACTTCCATTGGATAGATCCATCGTATGGTTAGATACGAACTCGAAGGGACTTCTTCGAGGATGGATCCAGGTTCAGGAGAAATAAAATTGGTTTATTCAGTTGTCTTTTATTATCATCTTCTCTCAGGTTGCGAGGGCTCCTTAGTTTAAGAGAGTACACCTATTACGCTTATTGGATAGTCTTCTTCCAAACCATAGGCAGGTGCCGAAAGGTAGGGAATGAAGAAAACCAATTAGCCTAAGTAGGGTGTATAGAAGGTAATATGTAAAGACAAAATAAAAGGATTAAAAAGAGGGCAAATTAAATTGCGACTGCTATCATTCACGACCAAACCGCGCACTTCATTGCCACTCCTACTTCACCTTTGGTTTTTCCCCCAGTTCGGGAGAAATAGAATAAGGTATTATTCGGTTGTATTTTATCATCACCTTCTCTCAGGTTATGAGTACTCCTTGGTTTATGAGGGTGCACCTATTATGCTTACTGGATAGTCTTCTTCCAAACCATAGGCTAGTGCCGAACGGTAGGGAAGGAAGAAAACCACTTAGCCTAAAGGGGGTGTACAGAAGGTAACGATTAAAGACAAATAAATGGATTTGGAGAGATGGCAAAGAAATATACGGTTACAGTCATGAATTGGATTATGGAAGAGGCATTACTAGGAATACCAGGATACCCCTACGAAACATTTTCATGTTTCGGTTTCACTATGCATTGTTAAAGAAAAACTGATTTCCCGATTAGATACTTACTCCAGGGTATGTATTTACCAGGTATGATTCTCACATATGTATAGTTTTCCAGATAATGAGTGGGAGTAAGTTATTGGGAATAAGGTGATCATCCTCATTATATCGGAATTCGTTGTAATTGGTGATATTTAAGGAAATCTCCTGGGTTTTTGCCGGACGGCATGTATTTGGTTTTGAGTATCCGTTGTTGTGCACCAATTTCAAAATAATATATCTGTACGTTTATTTTTATAAAGTGAGATATAACTTTTTGATATTATGTCGATGACATTTACCTATATCAGTTGACGATTGGGTAAGGAGCATTGAACAACGGAGTAGTTCTTAACCATAAGTACAGTTTTCAACCTACGATGCACGGGTTTTGAGTTATTCAACTCAGCGACTTATACAGAGTATTGTATGTTGTCCCGTGTCCATCAGGACAAAGGGGTTGATCCTCGTACTATGTTCTGTTTACTTATGAATTCTCTAGTTTTTAGACAAGTGTTTCGTAGAAATACAAGGTCTAAGTTTTGAGAAGTTATGGGTATAAGAATAAAGTAGAGAACCCATTGTCGCAAGTATCGGGATTCTTCAAAGAGATCGAAGATGTAGATACTTGTGATTGGTATCCAGTTGATAGTAAAAGTTTTGAGAAACTTGTTTCTCTTTCAGGTTACACATAATTGGATGTATTCCAAAGTTGAGTAATGCTGATCGGCCTCTCTCCATTAAGTTGATATGCACTGGAGACAGCTGCATGATTAGAATCTGGTTCTAATTAAATAAGTGCCAAAGTTTCTATATTGGATATAGAATGGTTCATATTCATATCTTAACGATGTTAAGGTACGGGGAGTTGTCCAACTTATGCTTAAAACCAGACTCTGGATAACTCAGGGCACGTTTCTGTAATGGCAGTTTGTGGGTTGACCCGGGCTATGTCGAGGGTTGACTTTTCTACCATCTGGAAGATCAATGGTGATATTGTTCTTGACTCGCCACAGTTTAAGTAAAATGGATTTTTTCAGAAAACAGTAGTGGGAGTATGGTAGAACTGGAAGTGATTCCAGAACCGCAAATGATTACGGAAAATTTAATAGGACCTAAAGATTCAATCAGGTTTGACATTCCATTATCCACTCCGCAGATATGGTGGGTAACCTCAGGCACCCGAGAGGTACTCCGGTAGCTCAAGGACGGTGACAGGGAGGTTCTTGTTTACCCAGACTTGACACTACTGTTGTTCCAGGCTATGAGACCCGGCAGGAGGTTAAGTATAGCGTCGTTCTAAACTAGCTTTAGAAGTGCACGTATATATTATTCTGCCAGAGGGTTGTTGTGGTCAGTGGGAGCAGCGGAAGTATAGTGGGCAAGTAGCTTATGTCTATTTATAGACTTGAGCAGATATAGCGGAGATAGATCATCTATTTTTGATGTGACAGTCATGGCTTTGACTTCATCAGAATAGGGGATGGATCTGTTAAGAAGGTAGTAGGGTGTGATGTCCTGGTATTTGGATGACATGCACAGAGTAGGAAGTAAAATTCCTATACTAAGATCGGTTATACTGTGGTTGTCACACAGTTGTTTCTCTTCACAGGATATGGATATAATATCAGACATTCTGGTTACTAGATCTATGGTTTTAGATCTAGGGTTGGGTAGTTTCCCAATCTGGGTACTTTGACAGTATTCTAATAGTATTTTAGAATAGATGACTCCTGGCATGGTGGTGTACCTGCAGGTGATGGAGTCACCCTCTCTAAAGGTGTCTTACAGAATAAAGGGGAGAGGGATGTGCATGATTGGCGGATCACTTGCTTAGGCAATTGAGTCAATCGTAAGATGTCAAGTACCACACCAGATGTTGTTTTTGCACTAGATGCGATAAGTTTATATTAATCCAATCCTGAAGAAACATAAGAAAATAGTTTTAGAACATAAGTGGATGTTCTAGGGATTTGATGACGGCAGCCTCCTTCGGGAGACGGTTATCATTCCTGGCTTCAAAGGTGACATGGATAACAGAGTGATTGTCAGAGTTATAGTTTTCCCTCTGACGAGGGAAAGTATTATGGACAGTTGGTCCAAAAGGATACTGTGGGAGGCTTAGTGCAGGATACTGATTAGGTTCAGTTGATGATACAGTCTAAGAAGTTTGGATTTGGAGTTCATTTATGAACTAGGTCCCATCAGATATCCAGACATATTCTAAGACATGTATTACTCAATTCGGGAGATGGCTTTCTCCGCGAATTTGAGATTTAGAGAGACATAGAAAGAAACATCAGGGCAGATCCACTCATTGAGGCTATTTCTCGAACACAAGAGTTTTACAAACGGGCTTTGTGAAACTGATTAGTAGAGGAGTTGGATGTTCGGTATCACACGGGCTGTGAGTATGCGACATCGCAATAATTAGCCTTAAGTGCAAGTGGGAGATTGTTGGATATAGTGCCCTCAAAGTCAATTATTGGATCGCAGGTACGTGATTGCAATGATTGAGGAGGACCTATACTGGTAGCACAGTCTTACTCGAGATGATAGTTTGCTATCTGGCTTGCCTTTATCAGTCATGTACAGGTTCAGGTGACTGATCATTATTACACGTTGATAGAGCCCTTATCTTGCTTGACTACCAATAGTATGATGGCGATCATATACGTGAGAGTTAGGTAGTCTATAAGCACATCCTTAATTGTGGTCCCTAGTCGTGGGTGTTTTGAGACAGGGCATCGATACTCCGGAGTAGACTAGTGTATACAGTCGAGACCCTGACGAGGGATGGTGGTCGGTCTCATAAGCCACTGGTGTCAGTTGGATCACCTAAGATGTATACAGGTGCTCATTGGGTTATGAGTACACCGGACAGGACTCGCCGGGAACCTGCTAGTTGGTATTATACCTAGCGTTAGATAGCAGTTCCCTGGTGACATGTGTACAGGTTAGTTCATCGACCTGAGGTCGTCATTTTTCTCGTGTGAGTTCCCACTGTGCTTTTATTTCTACCTTACCACGGCTCAAGGAGTCGTGCAAACATGTATTTTTGGGGTACAGTCCCGAGCCACATGGAGGCAAGTGAGCGGATCGGCAGGGGATTCGTCTCTCCCGGTATTGGGGGTGAGATTGTCTAGAAAAGACATTACACCAAGTCCTTGGCCAAGGCAGGTGAGAATTACCGGTAAGTATTCCAGTAGTTTCTCAGGGTGTTCAGGGCTTGTCTCCGACACGACTTATACCGCTATTGGGGGTCTGACGTTACCAGCCCCCTAGGCCCGATATGCGATACTCATAAACGAACGGACCGGACTGTATGCATATTGTCACTGTTAGGCTCAGTAGGGTTCCAGGATGAGTTCGCTCATCGGCTTCCCTTGAGGTCAGTACATGGGCAGCCGTTACGCACTGCTAGTGCCGCTGACGTGCTTGTGGTTAAACCCACTGCCAGGGTACTGACGAGTCATTAGAGTCCCCCACAGATAGTTTCCCAAGTTCGGGCGAAACGTTGTAGAGGTCGTATGGTTTTATGGCAGGGTTCGGAAAATGCACGTGTGTTTACGCACGTGTCATATTTCGGGCAGATAATACTAGTGGGCTTTGGTTTAAGCCGGAACCATGTATTATACTGTGTAGATATAATATCTTTGTCTCAGTTTCATTTATATTCGGTCGTAATACAAATGCGGGTATGTTTATACTGTTACGGGGTTATCCTGAAATTCGTTTCGGGATCGCTTTTCGAAGTTGCCAGTTTTCTATCACCCGTCTTAAACATTCGGTTTAATGCAGAATTATCTTTTTCTTGAGGGTGAGTCGTGAGGGTGAGTCATGAGTGGAAGCTTCTAGATGGATGACTAGGTTTAGTGAATCATTGTTTGCATTAATGGTTTGATGAGGTGTTTAAGTGAGTCACCTTTTTCATTAATGTGTTTTGGTTTTAACTTGGATATTTCTTCTTGATCTTTTCCATTATGGTCACCCCCCTTTGCTCCTACACTCACCTCTCCTCTTCATATAGTGGCCGACCATTCTTTTGGAAGAAAAAGGTGTTGGAAAAAATTAGATGATAGATTTGGTTCATGGAAATTTGATAGCTCATTTCTCATTTCTTTCCATTAAAAGGCAACTTCATTAACCGTTCATCCATGGTTTTGGATGAAGCGAGACAAAGTGTTCTACTCATTCTCTACATCAATCTTGGACATGTCGGCTAGCAAACTTCATGTCCGAGTTGCCTCGGTTCAGAGGCGGGAGCCCGTATAAAGATCCGTTGACATGGTGTCACCTGGACGAGGAGACCGGAGATCGAGTGAGATCGCAGATGCCGCAAAGGAGCGTGGGATGATGGATAAAGACCGAAGGACTCGGATCGTTCAGTATAGCCTTTCTACCCACTTTGTAGTTTGTTAGTTTAGCGTTAATGGCAAGATCCGGGTTAAAGTATGCGATAGCGCCAGTTATAAATGTTTTTGTTCCGCGTTTGGCGTCAGATTGACAGCCGGGGCGCTACCGTAGACTTACATACACTACTGTCACGACCCGAATTTAGTTCATGACCGGCACTTAATTCACGCAACGTCTAAAGGTGCAACGTAAATTAAGTAAGCCGAAACCTAGAAATCTAAACCTTTTTAAGAAAATAGAAGATGTGAAGTTTTGAAATAAAGGTATAATGAATCATGTTTTGTCTTTTAAAACTTTGGGCAGCACCTCCCTCGTATATTTGATCCAAAACAGATATACAACAATATATAGGCATCCCCAAGCGGAAGCTAGCTCTTCGCCAATCGGCGGGTTCACAACCATACAAGACAGAATATAAGTATACGACGCCCAACGGCGAAGATCAACACAAAGGATAATAAAGCAAGACATCAAACCCACCAAGCGAACATAAACCCTCGCTCTAAGTCTCACGACCATAAGTCTCTTCTAAGTCTTACTATTTATAAAAATACTAGTTTCTAATTGATGGAGTTGACTAGGTACAATAGGAATAAAAATACGAGAGTGGCACGATCCAACATGTACCACCTACCAAAGCGAATCACCCAAAAGTAAGTTGTGTGTCAGCGATGCAGCCACTGATCCATGCGGTCAACCTGCAAGAACCATGGCACAACGGGGGTGAGTTGCCAACTCATGAGTAGAAAACATCAGCATGTAGAAATCGAATAAAACAACGATTTCCTAAGTCAACTATATCATAAAGGTAATACTATGATATCTAGGGTGACCGTATCTACATATATGCCAACAATATAATCAATGCCTATCTGCATGTGGATATCATCAACCATATAATCAGTGCCTGTATGCATATGGATCTCATCCACGTGTCAACCAATGACACAACAACATCATGCATGTAAATATCATGAAAGCATATGCATGTAAATATGAGGATATAAATCAACGTGTGTCCCTCGCGACATATCAAAATCAAGGAACCCGAGTGTCCAACATCGACACTCGAAACATCATGAAACCCGTGTCCAACATCGACACGTAAATCCTCATATATCTCAGGCGCCGCATCCTCAGATCGGCCCTCATATCTATCTCATCTGAGGCGCCGCACACTCTGATCGGCCCTCATCCATCTCATGACTCCGGTCGGTATCCTCTGGATAACCGACGAGTCCAAATACTATCATCGGTAGGTAGTGGCCCCTCTGCCAGGCTCATCGTCTACACCACGAAAATCATATCTCGCCCCGGGGTACCATACCGGGTCTACCATGTACCCGCAGACGGTGCCTACCGCTCCTCGAATCGAGTTTCACATGCCAGTCTCAGAACTGAGAAAATACATGGTGGATGTCTCGAAATATCATATCACGAGAAACCGGGTTTTTAAAACAATACATGCTTCCTTTTGAAATAACCACGGTTCTCAAATCCAGAAATCTCATGAAAACAGCATCTCAGTGCATATAATCGTAAAGCATGATGTATGCAAACATATAACAAAAATGTGAGCATATCCGTATAGCATGCAACATGGAACAGTGATGTGACATATCATAATGATGTGAGCATAGCAAGTATATCATGCAACATAGCATAATGATGTGGCAATTCTAGTATGTAAGTGACATAGAAATTATCGATGATGAAAGTGTGTGAGCCGGCCAATCTGTGTAAGTGTAACATACGCATCATCGATAATGGTATAGGTGTACTAGCACAGGTATATGTAATGCAATGAGAATGATATGAACGTAGTATAAAGTACATCGTCAGCTAAATGCTATAAGGTATACGTATCTAACATGACCGAGTCGGTGAATCTATCAATCGGCATCCAGCCTCACAACATCACTATGGTATAATCCATCGTACGACATCCTCTATTCAAGGGTATGGATCAATCATCAGGTAAAGCTCATCACGTACGGTAAATCATCGTACGGCGGCATCAAACCATTAGGGATCCTATCAACCTATATGACACTGAGGGTACGGACCTAACGACTCGTACGGCATATCACTCATGATTCACAACATTATATATATCTATATACTTATATCCCGGGTCGCATCCATAACAACCTCATATTAGGGGACCGACAAAGGTATCAGCTATCTTATATCGACTCGCATCCATATAACGACATATCACACCAAGTCATCATATCACATCGTATACTCTTTCATCACATTAATTTTTGGAGATAGTGCCCTCAGAGTCAATTATCGGATCACAGGCACGTGATTACAATGATTGAGGGAGGACCTATCCCGGTAGGACAGTCTTACTCGAGATGATAGTATGCTATCTGGTTTATCTTTATCATCGTGTACTGCTTTAAGTGACCTGACATGTCGCTATTGCACGTTGATAGAGCCCCTAAGATTCTTGCTTGACCACCAGCAGTATGAGGGCGATCATATACGTGGGAGCTGGCAGTCTATAAGCATATCCTTAAATGGTCCCTAGTCGTGAGAGTTTCGAGACAGGGCATCGATACTCCAGAGTAGACTAGTGTATACAGTCGAGACCCCGACGAGGGGCGGTGGCCGGTCTCACAAGCCACTGGTGTCAGTTGGATCACCTAAGATGTATACAGGTGCTCATTGGGTTATGAGTACACCGGACAGGACTCGCCGGGAACATGCTAGTTGGTCATATACCAGATGTCAGATGGCAGTTCCCTGGTGACATGTGTACAGGTTAGTTCATCGACCTGGGGATCGTCATTTGTCTTGTGTGAGTTCCCACTGTACTTTGATTACTACCCTACCACGGCTTAAAGGAGTCGTGCAAACAGGTTTTAGTTGGGTACAGTCCCGAGCCAAATGGAGGCAGTGAGCGCATCTTTAGGGGTTCGTCTCTCCCGGTATTGGGGGTGAGGTCGCGCTGTGTCTAGGAGAGCCATTACACGAAGCCCTCGGCCGAGGCAAGGAGATTTACTGGTAAGTATTCCATTAGTATCTCAGTGTGTTCTGGGCTACACTCCGACACGACTTGTACCGCTTTTGGGGGTCTGACTTTTACCAACCCCCTGGGCCCGCCATGCGACACTCATAGACGAACGGACCAGACTGTACGGATATTGTCACTGACAGGCTCAGTAGGGTGTAAGGATGAGTTCACTCATCGACGTCCCTTTTGGTCAATACCCGGTGGCCCGTTACGTATTGGCTTATACCTCTGACGTGCTAGTGGTTAAATCCACAACCAAGGTGTTGACGAGTCTTTAGAGTCCCCCACATTCAGTTACTCAGCTTTCGGGCGAAAAGCTGTAGAGGCCGTATGGAGATATGGCAAGGTCCGATCAGATACGTGCGGTATTGCACGGATCAGGATCGGACAGTTTGTACTAGAGCCCGTATGGATATATGGCAGGGTTCGATCAGATACGTGCGGTATTGCACGGATTAGGATCGAACGGATATTACTAGCCGGCTTTGGTTTAAGCCGGATCCTAGTATAGTACAGTGTAGATTTTGTCTCATTGCATTTGTATTTCACTCGGAATACAGATGCGGGTGCGTATGCACTGTATCAGGGTTTTCCTGTAATTTCTTACGGGACCAGTTTTCTGGAGTTGCCAGTTTGCTTTCCGTTTCGGCCAATTTCCTTTGTATCGTTCATTGGCCGAAGATTGGTGGAGGAGGGCTTATTTGCATTTGTGCAAATAAGCTTTTGTGGAGGGGGTCTTTGCATATTGTTTTATCATGATAACTCTTCTTTGACCTTGACTTTCTTTGTGTCATGATGGCATGACTTTTGTGGACATGATTGTTGATGATGGTTGTGGTTGAGTGTGGGTTTGGGTTTATGATGATTTCCTTTCATGATATCTTTTGACCTCTCTCTCTCTCACTTGGTAGTGGGCATGGCTCCCTTCATTTTGGGATACACTCTCACCCTCACATTCCTTCTCTCCCTCATGGATTTGGCCGGCCATTCCCTCTTGGGCTGTCCCAATTTTTGGTGTAGGGATTTACACCCATTTGGCTTGGCAAAAATCATATTAGCTCCTCCTCCAAAAGCTTGTATCATTTCCTCCACCATATGGCAATTCCTACAACCCCAAAAATGAGACTTGAGCACTACATTCTACAGCAAATCTTGGGCACGTTGACTAGCCAGCTTCGTGCCCGAGTTGCCTCGGTATTGAGGTGGGAGCCCGTAAAAGATGCAGACGATGTGGTGCCCTTCCGGCAAGGAGGCGACGACCGGAGTTTCCGCAGGAGATCTGGACGACGACGAGAAGACCGGAGGACTCGGATCAGTCGGTATATCTCTCTTCCCCATCTTGTAGTTAGCTAGGACTAGTTAATGGTTCGATCCGGGTATTAGTGCGCGGTGGTGCCAGTTCATGAAAAATTTAAGTATATCACCGCTTCCGTATTTTGGCCTCGGGATGGAGGCCAGGGCGCCGCCATGCACTTACAGTGGTATCAGAGCCTCGCCATTAACTTAGTCTAGCTTTGTTTTATGTGTTTACATTTCCGATCGACCAAAATTCCAAAATTCGCGTTTTTCTTCACATCAGTTTTCTGTCGAAATTTTTTGAAGTCCAAAAATTTTTCAGGTTACAGAAAAGTGTTCTACTAGAAAATATAAGAATTCTGTAGAAATACGATAAAGTGAATCGACTATCAGTGCGCGGAACAGCGGCCAAAACCCCATTGGGCTGCGGTTCTGCCGCACTATAGTGAGATTGATTTATCATATTTCCTCAGTTTATTTCTGGGTTTAAAATAGGGTGTTTGGAATATTAATATTGGGTCCAGAATTTCTTGATGTGCTACAGTAATGCTTGGGGGCCCACTTGTTAAAATTTGATCGATCGGATATTTTAAACACATTAGTTCATAGTATTTACATTATATCTGCGACCGTGAATGTCACTTGATCGGTAAATCCAGTCTAACTGCTATAGCCCGGTTAGACGGATTTGCGAACGTGACTTTCACGTTGATGTTCTGTTTTTTGCTGTGATGTTGCGGATCGGTCGTGGGGGATAGCCTGGATGCAATGCTAGTACAGTTGTGGTTGTATTATGTACATTTTATATTGCGGGGCGAGCGTCCGACATGTGGACTGCCGTCACTGCCTGTTTGTATTATTATTTTGGGGCACGACCAGGTTGCGGTCGATGTACCCGTTGTATGTATATTTTACTTTCTGTACTAGGATTACCCCGCGGTGGGGTGCACGGATAGCCGGGTTCTGGAGGGCAACAAGCCCGCATCTCATGGCATTGGGACGGAGGGGGCTTCACTCTAGAATTGGCGGGCTATTTGCCGCACTCGTAGGGGGTACAGGTTGACCCAGGAGGGGTGCCCAAGTTACTGGATTCCGTGAAGTGCTGGGTGGTCCATTCACGGTGCTGAAGGGGGCTGCCTCGCTTCAGGTTTTGGCGGGTAACTTGCCGCGCCCGTAGGGGTCTAGGATTTCATTGCACAGGCTATCCACACGACCAGGGGAACGTCGGGTTTCAGTAGTGGCTCTGTGAAACCCGGGGATCCCAGATATCTGTATTGTTCTGTGATGCTGTACATTTCTGTGATGTTGCATTTTTATCACGCATTGAGCGAATATAATATATTGGTATATATATTAGTAGATATTGTATATGTTTTGCATCCGCGCTAGTCCAGTCCCCGCTCTGTCGTTAGTTAGCTAACCTAACGGGTAATGACGGGACCCAGTGGCGAATGCAGATGGCATATACGTACATCAGTATATTTTCGTTCTTTGTGGTGTGATCAATTGATGGGACTGCGTTGATTCGGATCAATGCAAGTTAAAAACAAACCTAATCTGATGTTGTTGGAACACTTTTCAAAAAGCTGTTATTGCAAGGACGTTCACTTTTGTTTTGCATCGTGGTATTCAGTTGGAATATCCTGCTCCTCAGTCGACGAGGCAAGGGCCGAGATCCCTTCACCGGGAGTGACCCCTTGGACAAAAAGTTTGCGTCAGGGCAATGACTTCACTATAGCCGATTACTTTTGCTTTGCACCGTGGTATTCAGTTGGAATATCCTGCACCTCATTCTACGGGGAAAGAGCCGAGATCCCTTCACCGGGAGTGACCTCTTTAGCAAAGGTTTTTGTCACTATATTTTTAAAAAGCTATCCGTTCCTTTGACGATATCAAGTTCATTACGTTAAAGGTTTTCGCCAGAAACCATTCGTAGCCCTCCGTCGTTTCATATGAGTGGTCAATAGTATTCAAGCTGTGAATGTTGGCCAAAGTCAAGGCACAGTGATTGGTAGCTATTGGGGCATTCATATGCAGCATAGATAGATGCGATGGTTTAGGACAATCGTACTGCCATTTTGGCCAAAGTCAAGGGTATGTACGGGTGGGTTCAAATTAACCTGGAGAATGACGGGTAGAACTTGACATGTGACTTATGATATGTTAGCCAAAGTCAAGGTCATAAGAGCATGGGGTAAAAATCACATCGGGAGTTTCTACAAAAACTGAAACTTGCCAGGCATACGCATACCTTCTGGAGTGTGATAACGTGAGTGGATTCCGTCACATTATCATGCGATGAGAGTTGGATCCCGATTCCCACTGATGAGTTAGTTTACTCTTCGGGTGATCCCGATTGATTCTTCTTTCAGGTTTGGAGGAGAATTTGACAGTACAGTGGGAGGTTTCCTGATTAGATAAAGTGATAACCATTCTGATCTATGTTAGAGTGCACGCAGAGTGTTTCTTTTCTCTCTCTCTTTGGCAGCGACCTTTGACCGACCCTAGACTATGACTCAGTGACCAAGTTGACCGAACCTTCTTAAAATACCGGCTTTTGGATTGTCCGAGTTGCATAAGTCATTGCCACTCCTTCTTTTACCCTTTTCTCCAGGACACCCCGTATTACTACGAACGACCACTTCCATTGGACAAAACCATCGTATGGTTAGATACGAACTCGAAGGAATTTATTCGAGGATGGTTTCCGGTTCTGGAGAAAACGGATAGGACTATTCAGTTGTCTTTTCCTTTTACCTTCTCTCAGGTTGCGAGTACTCCTTGGTTTAGGAGTAGTACACCTATTACGCAAATTGGATAGTCTTCTTCCAAACCTTAGGCTGGTGCCGACCGGTAGGGAATGAAGAAAACCAATTAGCCTAACGATGGTGTACAGAAGGTATTGAGTTAAGACAAAGCAAGGGATTAGTAAGAGGGCAAAGTAAATTGCGACTGCTATTCAAGACCAAACCAAGTATTCCTTAGCCAATCCTAAATCACCTTTGTATTTCTCCAGGACACTCCGCATCACTACGAAGATCCACAGTTAATTGGATACTCCATCGTATGGTTATATACGAACTCGAAAGGAACTTGTTCCAGTTCGGGGATGGATTCTAGTTCAGGAGAAATAGGAATAAGATTTATTCGGTTGTCTTTTATCCTCACCTCCTCTCGCATTGCGAGTATTCCTAAGATTAGGACAGTACACCCATTATGCTTATTGGATAGTCTTCTTCCAAACCATAGGCTGGTGCCGAACGGTAGGGAAGGAAGAAAACCATTTGGCCTAAAGGGGTGTGCAGAAGGTAATGACTAAAGACATATAAAGGGATTTGGAGAGGTGGCAAAGAATTACAAGGTTACAGACGTGAATCTGGAAGAGGCATTACTAGGAATACCGGGATACCCCATCGAAACATTTCGATGTTTCAGTTTCGCTGTGTACTGTTAAAGGAAAACTGATTTCCCAATTAGTCCTTACTCCAGGGTATGTATTTACCAGGTATGATTCTCACATATGTATGGTTTTACAGATGATGAGTGGGAGTAGGTTAGTGGGAATTAGGTGATCATCCTCATTATATCGGGATTCGTTGTAATCGGTGATATTTGAGGAAATCACCTGGGTTGTTTGCCAGATGGCAAATACTTGGTTTTGAATATCCGCTGTTATGCACCAATTTCAAATTGATATATCTGTACGTCTATTTTTATAGAGTGAGATATACCTTTTTGATATTATGTCTATGACATTTACCTATATCAGTGGATGGTTAGGTAAGGAGCATTAAACAGCGGTGTAATTCTTCTTAACCATAAGTACAGTTTTCAACCTACGACACACAGTGAATGAGTTATCAGACTCAAGGGACTTATACAGAGTATTGTATGTTGTCCAGGGTCCATCAGGACAGAGGGGTTGGTCCTCGTACTATATTCGGTTTACTTATGACTTCTCTAGTTTTTAGACAGGTGTTTCGTGGAAACACAGGGTCTGAATTTTGAGAAGTTATAGGTATTTGAATAAAGTAGAGAACCAGGTGTAGCAAGTATCGGGATTCTTCAAAGCGATCGAAGATGTAGACACTTGTGTATGGTATTCAGTAAATAGTGATGATTAAGAGAACTTGCTTCTCTTTCCGGTTACTCGTAATTGGAAGCATTCCTAAGTTGAGTAACGCTGATCGGCCTCCTTCCATTTAGTTGACATGCGCTGGAGACAGCTACATGATTTGAATCTGGTTCAATTAAATCAGTGCCTCTGGTTCTATATTGGATATAGAACAGTTCATATCTTAACGATGTTAAGGTACGGGGAGTTGTCCGGCTTATGATTAAAACCAGACTCTGGATAACTCAAGACACGTTTCTGTAATGGCTGTTTGTGGGTTGACCCAGGCTATGACGCGGGTTGACTTTCTACCATCTGGATGAACAATAGCGATATTGTTCTAGACTCGCCACAGTTTTATTAAAAATGGATTTTTTCAGAAAACAGTAGTGGGAGTATGGTAGAACTGGAAGTGATTCCAGAACCACAAACGATTACTGAAGATTTCATAGGAACCTAAAGATCCAATCTGGTTTGACATTCCATTGGCCACTCCGCAGATAAGGTGGGTAACTTCAGGCACCCGAGAGGTACTCCGGTAGCCTCAAGGACGGTGACAGGGAAGTTCTTGTTTACCCACAATTGCCATTGCTGTTGTTCCAGGCTGCGAGACCCGGCAGGAGGATGAGTATAGCGTCGTTCTGAACTGGCTTCAGAAGTGTACGTGTATATGACTCTGGCAGAGGGTTGTCGTAGTCAGTGGGAGCAGCGGAAGCATTGGTGGACAAGTGGCTTATGTCTATTTATAGACTAAAGCAGATATCGCGGAGATAGATCATCTATTTCTGACGTGACAGTCATAGGTTTGACTTCATCAGAATAGGGGATGGATCTGTTGAGAAGGTAGTAGGGTGTGATGTCCTGGTATTTGGATGACATACACAGAGTAGGAAAAGAAACTCCTATACTACGATCGGTTATACTTTGGTCGTCACACAGTAGTTTCTCCGCATGGGACTTGGACATTATATCAGACATACTGGTTACTGGATCTATGGTTTTAGATCTAGATTTGGGTGGTTTCCCAATCAGGGTACTTAGACAGCATTCTAAGAGTATTTAGAATGGACGACTCCTGGCACGGTAGTGTACCTGCAGATGATGGAGTCACCCTCTCTAAAGGTGTCTTACAGACTAAAGGGGAGAGGGATGTGCATGATTGGAAGATCACTTGCTCAGGCAATTGAGTCAATCATGAGATGTCAAGTACCATACCAGATGTTGATCTTGCACTAGATGTAATAAGTTGACATTGATCCAATCCTGGAGAAGCAGTCGGAAGCAGTTTTAGAACATAAGTGGATGTTCTAGGGATATGATAACGACAGCCTCATTCGGGAGACAGTTATCATTCCAGGCTCCCAAGGTGACATGGACGACAAGGAGGTTGTCAGAATTATAGTTTTCCTTCTGACGAGGGGCAGTATTTTGGACAGATGGTCCAAGGCAATACTGAGGGAGGCATGGCGCAGGATACTGATTAAGTTCAGTTGACGATACAGTCTAAGAAGTTTGGATTTGGAGTTCATTTATGAGCTAGGTCCCAGCAGACATCCAGGCACATTCTAAGACAGGTATTGCTCATTTCGGGAGATGGCTTTCTCCGCGAACTTGAGATATAGAGAGACATAGAAAGAAACAACTAAGCGGATCCACTCACTGAGGCTATTCCTCGAACGCAATAGTTCCGCAAGCGAGCTTTATGGGACTGATTAGTAGAGGAGTTGGGTGTTCGGTATCACACGGGCTGTGAGTATGCGACATCGCAATAATTAGCCTTGAGTGCAAGTGGGAGATTGTTGGAGATAGTGCCCTCAGAGTCAATTATTGGATCACAGGCACGTGATTACAATGATTGAGGGAGGACCTATCCCGGTAGGACAGTCTTACTCGAGATGATAGTATGCTATCTGGTTTATCTTTATCATCGTGTACTGCTTTAAGTGACCTGACATCTCGCTATTGCACGTTGATAGAGCCCCTAGGATTCTTGCTTGACCACCAGCAGTATGAGGGCGATCATATACGTGGGAGCTGGCAGTCTATAAGCATATCCTTAAATGGTCCCTAGTCGTGAGAGTTTCGAGACAGGGCATCGATACTCCAGAGTAGACTAGTGTATACAGTCGAGACCCCGACGAGGGGCGGTGGCCGGTCTCACAAGCCACTGGTGTCAGTTGGATCACCTAAGATGTATACAGGTGCTCATTGGGTTATGAGTACACCGGACAGGACTCGCCGGGAACATGCTAGTTGGTCATATACCAGATGTCAGATGGCAGTTCCTGGTGACATGTGTATAGGTTAGTTCATCGACCTGGGGATCGTCATTTGTCTTGTGTGAGTTCCCACTGTACTTTGATTACTACCCTACCACGGCTCAAAGGAGTCGTGCAAACAGGTTTTAGTTGGGTACAGTCCCGAGCCACATGGAGGCAGTGAGCGCATCTTCAGGGGTTCGTCTCTCCCGGTATTGGGGGTGAGGTCGCGCTGTGTCTAGGAGAGCCATTACACGAAGCCCTCGGCCGAGGCAAGGAGATTTACTGGTAGGTATTCCAGTAGTATCTCAGGGTATTCTGGGCTACACTCCGACACGACTTGTACCGCTTTTGGGGGTCTGACTTTTACCAACCCCCTAGGCCCGCCATGCGACACTCATAGACGAACGGACCGGACTGTACGGATATTGTCACTGACAGGCTCAGTAGGGTGTCAGGATGAGTTCGCTCATCGACGTCCCTTTTGGTCAATACCCAGTGGCCCGTTACGTATTGGCTTATACCTCTGACGTGCTAGTGGTTAAATCCACAACCAAGGTGTTGACGAGTCTTTAGAGTCCCCCACATTCAGTTACTCAGCTTTCGGGCGAAAAGCTGTAGATGCCGTATGGAGATATGGCAAGGTCCGATCAGATACGTGCGGTATTGCACGGATCAGGATCGGACAGTTTGTACTAGAGCCCGTATGGATATATGGCAGGGTTCGATCAGATACGTACGGTATTGCACGGATCAGGATCGAACGGATATTACTAGCCGGCTTTGGTTTAAGACGGATCCTAGTATAGTACAGTGTAGATTTTGTCTCATTGCATTTGTATTTCGCTCGGAATACAGATGCGGGTGCTTATGCACAGTATCGGGGTTTTCCTGTAATTTCTTACGGGACCAGTTTTCTGGAGTTGCCAGTTTGCTTTCCGTTTCGGCCAATTTCCTTTGTATCGTTCATTGGCCGAAGATTGGTGGAGGAGGGCTTATTTGCATTTGTGCAAATAAGCTTTTGTGGAGGGGGTCTTTGCATATCGTTTTATCATGATAACTCTTCTTTGACCTTGACTTTCTTTGTGTCATGATGGCATGACTTTTGTGGACATGATTGTTGATGATGGTTGTGGTTGAGTGTGGGTTTGGGTTTGTGATGATTTCCTTTCATGATATCTTTTGACCTCTCTCTCTCACTTGGTAGTAGGCATGGCTCCCTTCATTTTGGGATACACTCTCACCCTCACATTCTCCTCTCTCCCTCATGGTTTTGGCCGGCCATTCCCTCTTGGGCTGTCCCAATTTTTGGTGTAGGGATTTACACCCATTTGGCTTGGCAAAAATCATATTAGCTCCTCCTCCAAAAGCTTGTATCATTTCCTCCACCATATGGCAATTCCTACAACCCCAAAAATGAGACTTGAACACTACATTCTACAGCAAATCTTGGGCATGTCGACTAGCCAGCTTCGTGCCCGAGTTGCCTCAGTATTGAGGTGGGAGCCCGTAAAAGATGCAGACGATGTGGTGCCCTTCCGGCAAGGAGGCGACGACCGGAGTTTCCGCAGGAGATCGGGACGACGACGAGAAGACCGGAGGACTCGGATCAGTCGGTATATCTCCCTTCCCCATCTTGTAGTTAGCTAGGACTAGTTAATGGTTCGATCCGGGTATTAGTGCGCGGTGGTGCCAGTTCATGAAAAATTTAAGTATATCACCGCTTCCGCATTTTGGCCTCGGGATGGAGGCCGGGGCGCCGCCGTGCACTTACATTAATATCTCACATCAAGTCATCTTACGTATACATTCTATCTTATAAATCTCATGTCATGCTACTCTAAATCTCATACATATCAATTCTATCATATCATGTCACACTAAACAATACACAAATCTTAAGTCGTGGTATATCTTGTCTCCTACTAATCCTTAAATCATATCCTATATATATCGGTTTCCATAATAATTTGCGGGGGTGCTATACGCCATCCACCCGACTTCCCCCATAAATATAGATCTACTCACCTGCGAAACTCCTTGTTCAGCCGTAGTCGTTGTGCTTCGTCGTCTCGGAATCTACGCGAAGGTACCTACAATATCAACACATATTGCAATACCATTAATATCAATGTCCGAAAACCGATATGGTACACGGTGTGCTCATAGGTTAGAACCTATAACCTACGCATGCAAAAACAACCAAACAACCCTCATCGTTGACGTATAAACATCCAACGACCTAATACAATATCAAATACTAAAACCAAGAATTCCAAAATATGGAAAACATAACCAAAAACACCCTAATGTGCTCCCAGATTTTGATTCAGGTCAATTGGAACAAAACAAACAAGTATAGGGTGTTGTATATGGAGTATGTGAGCTACAGACCAAACCTAGATCCAATTGCCCTCAATGAGGCCGACCACATGCCCGCAAAAACCGGCCTGCTCGGCCATGTGTGCTCCGTTAGGGTTCGTCTTCTCATGGTGGTTTCCTATTGGTCTAATTAGGTCTCTGGAGTTGCTAGTTTTTCTCAGAAACTTCTCGGGTCATCCCAGATTCCCTGTAGGCCTTAAGGTTTCACAAAACCGACACGAAACAATTCTAACTTCATGTATCAGGTTCTAAACTCATTTCCAAGCCTCTAAATCAATCTCTAAGGTCTTGTAAACACTCACTACATCTCAATTGGCCACTTAACAGCAACTTTCAATTTTCCAAGATCACAAACCTATTTAACTCAAATTCTAAACTAAAATACGATATAACACAAATATATAACTAAAGTGAAGAGATATACCTCATTAGCAACTAAAGAAAATTCTTGAGTTGCCCAAAGTCTTTAAAATCCAAACTTGAATGGTTCAAAGGTCGTAGAATGGGTTTGTGTATGTTTTTAATGA
This sequence comes from Agapanthus africanus, assembly GCA_030015575.1. Classification (NCBI taxonomy): domain Eukaryota; kingdom Viridiplantae; phylum Streptophyta; class Magnoliopsida; order Asparagales; family Amaryllidaceae; genus Agapanthus; species Agapanthus africanus. The sequence goes on from JASDDO010000014.1 coordinate 338,861,483, forward strand.
AGGGGACATGAGGTTTTGGCAAAGGAATGGAGATGATGCATGGGGGTAGTAAGATGAAGGAATGAAATGAAGAATTGTAAAGAGAACAATGAGGAAGATGAAGGAAGGGCATCCAAGTCTCACTTCTCATCTCTTTTAGCCTCACTCTCTTCCTTACCCTCACTCTCTCACAAACAAATATCTTTTTTGTTTTATATCCATAATTCAATTCACACACAACTCTTTTCATTTCCATTTATTTTCTTTATTTTTCTCATTCTCTTTTCCTCATTCTCACAAGTCACAAACACAACTCATAAACTCAAATCCAACGTGCACATGACATGGTGCACTAGTCACGAAAAAATGTAAAAACACGGATTTGACCAAAAATCCGATAAATATCATTAAAATAAATAAATCATTTTAATCTCCGATAAATTTCCAAATATTGGTATATACTTATACCATTTTACGAAAAATCTCTATCCGCAAATTGAATAGTTTTCGCGAAATATATTATTTTAATATTAAATTTCCAAAAATAATATTTTATATTTCTGAAATATTACAACTATGCCTTGACTAGGTCAACAAATGCAGCACGAATACTAAATATTACTATTCTGAAATGACGGAGGGCTGCCACTGGGTTTTTGGCGAAAAACCCGTTAACATAATGAACTTGATATCGTTGAAGGAACCTGAGCAGTTTTGAAAAAAAAAGGAGTGGTTTTAAGTTCCGCCTTTTGAAAACTAGTTGTTTTAAAGAAAACCGAGTAATTTATAGCATAGACTTTTGCTCAAGAAGTCACTCCCTGTGAAGGGATCTTGGCTCTTGCCTCGTGGAATGAAGTGCTGGATATTCATAACCGAACACCATTATGCAAAGCGAAAGAATATAACTGTAGTTTTTCGAAATTTGTTCCAACAACATCTTTTTAGGTTTCTTTTCTTGCATTAATCAAAATTAATGTAGTCCCATCAATTAACCTATCACACCACAAAGAGAACGAAAATATGATGTACGTATATGCCATCCGCATTCGCCACTGGGCCCCGTCATCACCCGTTAGGTTACTTAACTAACGACAGAGCGAGGGCTGGACTAGCGCGGGTGCAAAACATATAAAACACCTACTAGTATATATATATAAGTATATATAACATTCATCCCAGGCATGATAATAAGCAACATCACAGAATCACAGCCAACAATACAGAAAAGTGGATAATCTTGGAGCCCCGGGTTTCATTTGAGCCGCAAATAAAACCCGACAATCCCGGTCGTGTGGATATCCTGTGCAATGAAAACCTAGACCCTTACGAGCGCGGCAAGTTACCCGCCAATCCCAGAAGTGAGGCAACCCCCTTCAACAAAGTGAATGGGCCACCCAGCACTTCACGGAATCCGATAACTTGGGCGCCCCTCCGTAGGTCATCTTATACCCCTACGAGTGCGGCAAATAGCCTGCCAATTCTAGAATGAAGCTGCCTCCGTCCCAACGCCATGAGATGCGGGCTTGTTTCCTTCTAGAACCCGACTATTCGTGCACTCCACCGCGGGGTAATCCTAGTACAGAAAATAAAAATAATATGTATAAATGGTGACATCGACCTCAACCCGGTTATGCCCCAAACAAATAATATACAATCCGGCAAAGACGGCAGTCCACATGTCGGACGCTCGCCCCGCAATATGAATATACAAATGAATTTTAAATGTACCGCTAACATTGCACCACATGCTATCCACCATGACTATCCAACCACAATCACAGTACAAATACAAAATATCAACGCGAATGTCATGTTCGCAAACCCTTCTAAAAGAACATATAGCAAATAGACGGGATATACCGATCAAATGACATTCATGGTCGCAGATGCTAAACTAAGTACTGATAATAACACGTATTTTAAAATTTCGATCGACAGAACTTTTACAAACAGGCCCCAAGTGCTAATCCAGTACTCAAACAAATCCGGGCCCATGAACTAGACATCCCAAAAACCATAATTCCAACAACTAGAGCAACTGTAGAAATTTGGAGAAGGGAAGCCAAATTTTGGCGGCGGAACCGCCGCAAACATTCATGTTTGGCGGCGCTTCCACGGTGGAATTGTGGCTTCATGCTCTCAAATTTCTTGAGTTGCTCTAGAAAACCCTGCACGAATTTTTGATGTACAGAAAATGATTTTTAGACCACTTTAAAAATTCGACAGAAACCTCAAGTTTGGAATTGCGATTTTGAAAAATTCAGTCGATCGATATTTTAAACATGTTAGAACTAGCTAGGATAGGTTTTATGGAGTGGCTCTGATACCATGTTGGGTTACCTTAACGCCCGAGCCATCGAACATGGCGGTTTGCGGAACAAAATTTTTCTAGGGTTTCAAAACGGCGCTAGGATAACCCAATAAACCCGGATCTTACCATAAACCTATCTAGCTAAACTAGTAGTGCTATCTACTATGAAAGAAGTCTCACCAAACAATCTAAGTCCTTCGGTCTTCTTTCCTCATCATATGCTCCTTGTTGGATATAGTGCCCTCTAAGTCAATTATTGGATCGCAGGTACGTGATTGCAATGATTGAGGGAGGACCTATACCGATAAAACAGTCTCACTTGAGATGATAGTATGCTATCTGGTTTGTCTTTATCACCATGATAGAGCCCATAGGATTCTTGTTTGACTACCAGCAGTATGATGGCGATCATATAAGTGGGAGCTGGGGTCTATAAGCACATCCTTAAAAGAGTCCCTAGTCGTGGGAGTTTCGAGATAGGGCATCGATACTCCAGAGTAGACTAGTATATACAGTCGAGACCCCGACGAGGGGCGGTGGCCGGTCTCACAAGCCACTGGTGTCAGTTGGATCACCTAAGATGTATACAGGTGCTCATTGGGATATGAGTACACCGGACAGGACTCGCCGGGAACATGCTAGTTGGTATTATACATATCGTCAGATAGCAGTTCCCTAGTGACATGTGTACAGGTTAGTTCATCGACCTGAGGTCGTCATTTGTCTCGTGTGAGTTCCCACTGTGCTTAGATTACTACCCTACCACGCTCAAAGGAGTTGTGCAAACAGGTTTTAGTTGGGTACAGTCCCGAGCCACATTGGAGGCAAGTGAGCGGATCTTCGGGGATTCGTCTCTCCCTGTATTGGGGGTGAGATCGCGCTGTGTTTAGGAGAGCCATTACACGAAATCCCTGGCCAGGGTAATCGAGATATACTGGTAGGTATACCAGCAGAATCTCAGGGTGTTCTGGGCTGCTCTCTGACACGACTTATACAGCTGTTGGGGGTCTGACGTTTACCGACCCCCTAGGCCTAATATGCGATACTCATAGACGAATGTTCCGGACTGTACGGTTATTGTCACTGTCAGGCTCAGAAGGGTTTATAGATGAGTTCGCTCGTCAGCTTCCCTTCCAATCAATACATAGGCAAAACGTTACGTACAGCTTGTACCTCTAACGTGCTAAGGGTTATACCCAGTGCCAGTGTGTTGATGAGTCATTAGAGTCCCCCACCGACACTTTCCCAAGTTCGGGCGAAACGTTGTAGAGGCCGTATGGGATTATGGCAAGGTTCGGAAAATGCACGTGCGTTTTCGCACGTGTCAGTTTTCGGGCAGATAATACTGGTAGGCTTTGGTTTAAGCCGGAACCCAGTATTATACTGTGTAGATATAATATCTTTGTCTCAGTTGCATTTGTATTCGGTCGTAATACAAATGCGGGTATGTTTATACCGATACGGGATTATCCTGAAATTTGTTTCGGGATGATTTTTGGAAGTTGCCAGTTTCCAGTTTTCTATCAGCCGTATTTTGACATTCGGTTAAATACGGATTTGTCTTTTCGTCTTCAGGGTGAGTCATGCTTCTAGAAGGTTCTAGAAGTGGTGATTAAGCATATGACTCATTTGTGTCATTAATGGTTCATTAATGAGTTGATGACAAGGCTTCATGATTCATGCTTTTACACTTAATGCATTTTGATGATTCATTCATGCTTTAATTGTGATGATAAGTATGAAGGGTTATGGTCACCACTTGCTACTCCTACACTCACCTCCCTCTTCTACTAATAGTGGCCGGCCCCCTCTTTGTGTGGGTGTGTGATTTTTGATTCATTCTCATTAGAAAAGATTATGATACTAGTGTATGGAAATTTCATATAGTTCAATTTCCATTCACCCGATTTTCAATTGGCAACTTCTGTTAACCGTTCGTCCATAGTCTTGGACGTAACGAGACAAAGTATTCTACCCATTCTCTACTTCATCTTGGTCGTCTCTTTTAGCAAACTTGACGAGCGAGTTGCCTCGATTCAGAGGCGGGAGCCCGTTTAAAGATCCGTCGACGTGGTGCCACCTGGACGACGAAACCGGAGATCGAGCAAGTTTGGATCAGTTGCAACATAGCGTGGGATGATGGTTGAAGACCGAAGGACTCGGATCATTCGGTATAACAATTCTACCCTCTTTACAATTTGTTAGTTTAGCTTTAATGGACGATCCGAGATAAAGTACGCGATAGCGCCAGTCGTAAAAGTTTTGTTCCGCATATCGGCGTCTGTTAGACGGCCGGGGCGCCGCCGCGTACTTACAGTGGTATCAGAGCCTCACCATTAAGGTATACTAATTTGTGCTAACGCGTTTAAAAGATCGATCGAACGGATTTCGCGAAACTACATTTTTCTGTACCCACAGTTTCTGTCGATTTTAAAACTGTTCTAAAATTCATTTTGAGCATTTCAGAAAATCATGCAGGGTTTTTGAAGCAAACTGTGAAAATTTGGGCACGTGATCCCATTAAAGCGCCGTGGAACCGCGGTCAAACCTAGGGTTTGACCGCGCTTCCGCGGCGGTTTAGTGGGATTGGCGCACCAAATTTTTCCAGGGGCTTCTTCACAGGGAAATGTGGTTTCTGGTACTGTTAGTTTGGGCCCAGATTTTATTACTGTACACCAGATTCTTGTGGGGCCCACTTCGGCAAATTTAGTCGATCGAAATTTTAAACTTGTTAGTTTTTCAGTACTTTCATTATATCTCCGACCGGGAATGTCATTTGATCGGTAAACCGCGTCTGATTGCTATAGTTCTTTTAGACGGGTTTGCGAACGTGACATTCGCGTTGATGTTCTGTGTTGTGCTGTAATGTTGCGGATTTGTCGTGGTGGATAGAAGGGTGCAATGATAGTGTAGTTCAAATTTATTTGTACATTTGATATTGCGGGGCGAACGTCCGACTTGTGGACTGCCGTCACTGCCTGTTTGTATAATATTCTTTTTGGGGCACGACCAGGTTGCAGTCGATGTACCTATTGTACTATTTTTATTTCTGTACTAGGTTTACCCCGCGGTGGGGTGCACGAATAGCCGGGTTCTGGAGGGCAACGGTTTCGTATCTCATGGCATTGAGAGGCAAAGGGACCTCACTCTAGAATTGGCAGACTATTCGCCGCACTCGTAGAGGGTACAGGTTGACCTAAGGAGGGGTGCTCAATTTACCGGATTCCGTGAAGTGCCGGGTATTCCATTCACTATGTTGTGGGGACTACCTCGCTTCAGGTTTTGGCAGGTAACTTGCCGCACCCGTAGGGGTCTAGGTTTCATTGCACAGGCTATCCACACGACCAGGGGAACGTCGGGTTTCAGTAGCGGCTCTGTGAAACCCGGGGATCCCAGTTTATCTGTATTGTTCTGTGATGCTTATTACTTTTCTGTAATGTTGCATATTATCACGCCTGGAGCGATTACTGTATATTAGTATATATACTATTAGATGTTGTATATGTTTTACACCCGCGCTAGTCCAGTCCCCGCTCTGTCGTTAGTTAAGTAACCTAACGAGTAATGACGGGACCCATTGACGAATGCGGATGGCATATACATACATTTTATTTTCGTTCTTTTCTGGTGTGATTGATTGATGGGACTGCGTTGATTCTTATCAATGCGAGATAAAACAAGCCTATTATTGATGTTGTTGGAACAAATTTTAAAATTATTACAAAGACGTTTCCTTTTGTTATGCATAGCGGTATTCAGTTGGAATATCCTGCACCTCATTCCACGAGGAAAGAACCGAGATCCCTTCACCGGGAGTGACTTCTTTGACAAAAGGTTTTCGCTACTATATATTTTTATAAAGCTATCAGGTTCCTTCAACGAGATCAAGTTCATTACGTTAAAGGTTTTTCGCCAAAAACCAGCCGTAATCCTCCGTCGTTTCTTATGGATGGTCAGTAGTATTCAAGCTATGTTTGTTGGCCTACGTCAAGGCATAGTATTTGGTAGCTGCTGGGTATTCATTTGTTGCATAGATAGATGCATTAGTTTAAGTCAGACGTACACCTTGTTGGCCTACGTCAAGGGCTTGTACGATGACTTAAGTTGATCAGGACAACGATGGGTAGAACTTGACATGTTGCTTATGACTTGTTGGCCTACGTCAAGGTCATAAGAGCATGGGATAAAAATTACATCGGGAGTTTCAAACATACAAGAAACTTGCCAGACTTGCGCATACCTTCTGGAGTGTGTTGACTTGAGTGGCTTCCATCAAGTTATCATGCGATGATAGTTGGATCCCGATTCTCACTGATGAGTTGGTTTACTCTTCGGGTGACCCCGACTAATTCTTCTTTTAGGTTTGGAGGAGAATTTGAGATAACGGTGGGAGGTTTCCTAATTAGATAAAGTGATAACCATTCTGATTTAGGCTAGAGTGCACGCAGAGTGTTTCTTTTCTCTCTCTCTTTGGCAGCAACCTTTGACCGACCCTAAACTATAACTCAGTGACCAAAGTTGACCGAATCTTCTTAAAATACTGACTTTTGGATTGTCTATAATTGCATAAGTCATTGCAGCTCCTTCTTTTACCCTTTGTATTTCTCAGAACACCCCGTATCACTACGGACATCCACTTCCATTGGATAGATCCATCGTATGATTATATACGAACTCGAAGGGATTTCTTCGAGGATGGATCCAGGTTCAGGAGAAGTAGAATTAGTTTATTCAATTGTCTTTTATTATCACCTTCTCTCAGGTTGCGAGAGCTCCTTGGTTTAGGAGAGTACACCTATTACGCTTATTGGATAGTCTTATTCCAAACCATAGGCAGGTGCCGAAAGGTAGGGAATGAAGAAAACCAATTAGCCTAAGTAGGGTATGCAGAAAGTAATATGTAAAGACAAGATAAAGGAATTAGAAAGAGGGCAAAGTAAATTGCGACTATTAACATTCACGACCAAACCACGTATTTCATCGCCACTCCTACTTCACCTTTTCATTCCTCCAGAACAACCCGTATCACTACGAACATCCAATTCCATTAGATAAATCCATCGTATGGTTATATACGAACTCGAAGGATATTTTTTCGAGGATGGATTCTGGTTCAGGAGAAATAAGAATAAGGTATTATTCAGTTGTCTTTTATCATCACCTTCTCTCAAGTTGCGAGTACTCCTAGGATTTGGAGGGTACACCTATTATGCTTACTGGATATTCTTCTTCCAAACCATAGGCTGGTGCTGAACGGTAGGGAAGGAAGAAAACAACTCAGCCTAATGATGGTGTACAGAAGGTAACGACTAAAGACAAATAAAGGGAATTGGAAAGATGGCAGAGAAATATACGGTTAAAGTCATGGAAGAGGCATTACTAAGAATACCAGGAAACCCCTACGAAACATATTTATGTTTCATATTCACTGTGCATTGTTAATAGAAAACTGATTTCCCGATTGGATACTTACTCCAGGGTATGTATTTACCAGGAACGATTCTCACATCTGCATGGTTTTACAGATGTTGAGTGGGAGCAAGTTATTAGGAATTAGGTGATCATCCTCATTATATCGGAATTCGTTATAATTAGTGATATTTGAGGAAATCGCCTGGGTACAGTTTTTCAACCTACGATGCACAGGTTTAGAGTTATCAAACTCAGCGGACTTATACAGAGTATTGTATGTTGTCCAATGTCCATCAGGACAAAGGGGTTGGTCCTCGAACTATATTCTGTTTACTTGTAACTTCTCTAGTTTTTAGACAAGTGTTTCGTAGAAATACAATGTCTAAGTTTTGAGAAGTTGTGGGTATAGGAATAAAGTAGAGAACCAAGTGTCACAAGTATCGGGATTCTTCAAAGAAATCGAAGATGTAGATTCTTGTGATTAGTATTCAATTGATAGTAATGGTTTTTGAGAAACTTGTTTCTCTTCCAGGTTACTCATAATTGGATGGATTCCTAAGTTGAGTAATACTGATCAGCCTCTCTCTATTAAGTTATTATGCACTGGAGACAACTGCATAATTTGAATCCGGTTCCAATTAAATAAATGCCAAAGTTCCTATATTGGATATAGAACGATTCATATCTTAGAGATATTAAGATACAAGGAGTTGTCCAACTTATGCTTAAAACCAGACACTGGATAACTCAAGGCACGTTTCTGTAATGGCAGTTTGTGGGTTGACCCTAGCTTCGAAGAGGGTTGATTTTCTACCATCCGGAAGATCAATAGTGATATTGTTCTTAACTCGCCACAGTTTTATTAAAATGGATTTTTTCAGAAAAACAGTAATGGGAGCATGGTAGAACTGGAAGTGATTCCAGAACCGCAAACGATTACGGAAAGTTTAATAGGACCTATATATTCAATCAGGTTTGACATTCCAATAGCCACTCCACAGATATGGTGGGTAACCTCAGACACCCGAGAGGTACTCCGGTAGCCTCAAGGACGGTGACAGGGAGGTTCTTGCTTACCCAGACTTGACACTGCTGTTGTTCCAGACTATGAGACCGGGCAGGAGGATATGTATAGCGTCGTTCTAAACTAGTTTTAGAAGTGTACGTATATATTACTCTGCCTGAGGGTTGTCGTAGTCAGTGGGAGCAGCGGAAGCATAGTGGGCAAGTAGCTAGTGTCTATTTATAGACTTGAGCAGATATAGTGGAAATAGATCATCTGATTTTTGACAGTCATGGGTTTGACTTCATCAGAACAGGGATGGATCTGTTAAGAAGGAAGTAAGGTGTAATGTCCTGGTATTTGGATGACATACACAGAGTAGGAAGTAAAATTCCTATACTACGATCGGTTGTACCGTGGTCGTCACACAGTTATTTCTCCACAAAGGATACAGATATAATATCTGACATTCTGGTTACTAGATCTATAGTTTTAGATCTAGATTTGGGTAGTTTCCCAATGTGGGTACTTTGACAGTATTCTAATATTATTTTAGAATAAATGACTCCTGGCATGGTGGTGAACCTGCAGGTGATGGAGTCACCCTCTCTAAAGGTGTCTTACAGACTAAAGGGGAGAGGGAAGTGCATGATTGACAGATCACTTGCTTAGGCAATTGAGTCAATCGTGAGATGTCAAGTACCACACCAGATGTTGTTATTGCACCAGATGCGATAAGTTTATATTAATCCAATCCTGGAGAAACATTAGGAAGCAGTTTTAGAACATAAGTGAATGTTCTACGGATTTGATGACAGCTGCCTCCTTCGGGAGACAGTTATCATTCCAGGCTTCAAAGGTGACATGCATGACAGAGTGATTGTCAAAGTTATAGTTTTTCCTCAGACGAGGGACAGTATTATGGACAGGTGGTCCAAGAGGATACTGTGGGAGGCATGGTGCTGGACACTGATTAGTTTCAGTGATTGATACAGTCGAAGAAGTTTGGATTTGGAGTTCATTTATGAACTAGGTCCCATCAGATATCCAGACATATTCTAAGACAGGTATTACTCAATTCGGGAGATGGTCTTCTCCGCGAAGTTGAGATATAGAGAGATACAGAAAGAAACACCAAAGCGGATCCACTCACTGAGGTTATTTCTCGAACACAATAGTTTTGCAAACGAGCTTTGTGAAACTGATTAGTAGAGGAGTTGGATGCTCGGTATCACACGAGCTGTGAGTACACGACATCGCAATAATTAGCCTTAAGTGCAAGTGGGAGATTGTTGGATATAGTGCCCTCTAAGTCAATTATTGGATCGCAGGTACGTGATTGCAATGATTGAGGGAGGACCTATACCGATAAAACAGTCTCACTTGAGATGATAGTATGCTATCTGGTTTGTCTTTATCACCATGATAGAGCCCATAGGATTCTTGTTTGACTACCAGCAGTATGATGGCGATCATATAAGTGGGAGCTGGGGTCTATAAGCACATCCTTAAAAGAGTCCCTAGTCGTGGGAGTTTCGAGATAGGGCATCGATACTCCAGAGTAGACTAGTGTATACAGTCGAGACCCCGACGAGGGGCGGTGGCCGGTCTCACAAGCCACTGGTGTCAGTTGGATCACCTAAGATGTATACAGGTGCTCATTGGGATATGAGTACACCGGACAGGACTCGCCGGGAACATGCTAGTTGGTATTATACATATCGTCAGATAGCAGTTCCCTAGTGACATGTGTACAGGTTAGTTCATCGACCTGAGGTCGTCATTTGTCTCGTGTGAGTTCCCACTGTGCTTAGATTACTACCCTACCACGCTCAAAGGAGTTGTGCAAACAGGTTTTAGTTGGGTACAGTCCCGAGCCACATTGGAGGCAAGTGAGCGGATCTTCGGGGATTCGTCTCTCCCTGTATTGGGGGTGAGATCGCGCTGTATTTAGGAGAGCCATTACACGAAATCCCTGGCCAGGGTAATCGAGATATACTGGTAGGTATACCAGCAGAATCTCAGGGTGTTCTGGGCTGCTCTCTGACACGACTTATACAGCTGTTGGGGGTCTGACGTTTACCGACCCCCTAGGCCTAATATGCGATACTCATAGACGAATGTTCCGGACTGTACGGTTATTGTCACTGTCAGGCTCAGAAGGGTTTATAGATGAGTTCGCTCGTCAGCTTCCCTTCCAATCAATACATAGGCAAAACGTTACGTACAGCTTGTACCTCTAACGTGCTAAGGGTTATACCCAGTGCCAGTGTATTGATGAGTCATTAGAGTCCCCCACCGACACTTTCCTAAGTTCGGGCGAAACGTTGTAGAGGCCGTATGGGATTATGGCAAGGTTCGGAAAATGCACGTGCGTTTTCGCACGTGTCAGTTTTCGGGCAGATAATACTGGTAGGCTTTGGTTTAAGCCGGAACCCAGTATTATACTGTGTAGATATAATATCTTTGTCTCAGTTGCATTTGTATTCGGTCGTAATACAAATGCGGGTATGTTTATACCGATACGGGATTATCCTGAAATTTGTTTCGGGATGATTTTTGGAAGTTGCCAGTTTCCAGTTTTCTATCAGCCGTATTTTGACATTCGGTTAAATACGGATTTGTCTTTTCGTCTTCAGGGTGAGTCATGCTTCTAGAAGGTTCTAGAAGTGGTGATTAAGCATATGACTCATTTGTGTCATTAATGGTTCATTAATGAGTTGATGACAAGGCTTCATGATTCATGCTTTTACACTTAATGCATTTTGATGATTCATTCATGCTTTAATTGTGATGATAAGTATGAAGGGTTATGGTCACCACTTGCTACTCCTACACTCACCTCCCTCTTCTACTAATAGTGGCCGGCCCCCTCTTTGTGTGGGTGTGTGATTTTTGATTCATTCTCATTAGAAAAGATTATGATACTAGTGTATGGAAATTTCATATAGTTCAATTTCCATTCACCCGATTTCCAATTGGCAACTTCTGTTAACCGTTCGTCCATAGTCTTGGACGTAACGAGACAAAGTATTCTACCCATTCTCTACTTCATCTTGGTCGTCTCTTTTAGCAAACTTGACGAGCGAGTTGCCTCGGTTCAGAGGCGGGAGCCCGTTTAAAGATCCGTCGACGTGGTGCCACCTGGACGACGAAACCGGAGATCGAGCAAGTTTGGATCAGTTGCAACATAGCGTGGGATGATGGTTGAAGACCGAAGGACTCGGATCATTCGGTATAACAATTCTACCCTCTTTACAATTTGTTAGTTTAGCTTTAATGGACGATCCGGGATAAAGTACGCGATAGCGCCAGTCGTAAAAGTTTTGTTCCGCATATCGGCGTCTGTTAGACGGCCGGGGCGCCGCCCCGTACTTCTTTCCTCATCATATGCTCCTAGTAGCCACCTTGAACATGCTTGATCTTCATTTCCCGCTCCATCGGTTCTCCGGGATCGAGCTTGTTCTCCGGTCCTCCTTTGTCGTAGATGATCCGCCCGAGAGATGTGATCCATGGCTCTAGCTCCTAACTAAGTGTCAATAGGAGCAACTAGAGAACTTGGGTTGCTAATCCAAGTTGTCTACGATGTAGTGTGGAGTTCTATGTGTTCTACTATCTCTATCTTGCCTCTTCACTTGTTTCTCAACTCATGAGAGGGTAGTGAAGTGGAAGATTATGAAGGTGGAGGAAACTCAAGAGGGGGGAAGAGGGTGAAGCAAAAAATGGGAGCTCAAGAATAATGAAGCATGCATGTGAGAGAAAATCAACACAATGGTTTTGTGTATCAATTTCCATGAATAAACAAGTGTAGCCATGCTTCAATAGTAACCACAAATGAATAAAGAATTCATTTTTCAACTATTGAAGCCATGCCACTCACCATGCCTCCCTCTCCTTAATTTCCACCTCATTTCCATTTATCAATAAATGGAAAAATCCATGATGGGGTGTCCACCTTCTAGAAGGTAATCTGTAATAAAATACGGATTACAGCCTGCTGTATATACATACCTGCATTCGGATAAAAACACGAATTCCCAAAAAGATAGAATAACACGAAGAATGTAATACTAGAATATACATATCGAAATACATATATGTAAATTATCAAATCAATACATGATTTAATAATCCGGCTCAAACCCGAGCCGGCTAATATTACCAACTGTCCGATCGAAAGTCCGGGTACAAAGTACATCAATCGATCGGAACCCTGCACGTATCCAATACGGCTACTAAATCATTTTTCCTGAACCAGGGAAACACTCTGTGTGGGACTCTAAAGACTCGATAGTACGCCGGCAGTGAGTTACTAGATAAATCCATAACCACAAGCACGTCAGCGGCACTAGCTATATGTAACGGCTTCCCGGGTACCTATCGAAATGGAAGGCCGATGAGCAAACTCATCCGGATCCCTACTGAGTCTATCTGTGACAATCTCCGTACAGTCGGGTCTCTTCATCTGAGAGTATCGCATACCGGGTCTAGGGGTGGTAAATGTCAGACCCTAATAACCTGGTAATTCGTGCTAATGCGGCTCAGGACCAATCAGGGAAACTACTGATCAGCCTATCAGTAAATCCCAACTGCCTTGGCCAATGTCTTATGGTCCTGACCAATCGAACACAGTGCGATATCGACTCCCTATACCAGGAGAGACGAATCCCCGACAATCGCCCACTGCCTCCATGTGGCTCTGGACTGTACCCAACCAAAACCTGTTTGCACGACTCAGTAAAGCCGTGGTAGGGTAGTGATCAAAGCACGGTGGGAACTCACACGAGACAAATGCCGATCTCAGGTCTAAAGACTAAATTGTACTCATGTCACCAGAGAACTTCCACCTGACGATAGGTATAGTACCATCTGGAAGTTCTCGGTGAGTCCGTCCGGTGTACTCACCCCCAGTGAGCACATGTATGCGATCTTAGGTGCGAAAGACCAATGGTTGCGGGACCAAACCATCTCCCCTCGTCGGGGTCTAGAAACGTATACACTAGTCTACTCCAGAATATCGATGCGCAGTCTCGATACTCCCATGAGTAGGGACCATTTAAGGATGTGCATACCGACTACCCAGCTCCCACAAGTATGATCGCCATCACAACGCAGGTAGTCTAGCAATGATCCTACGGGCTTTATCAACATGCACTAAAAAATATGTAATAGAAAGAAAAACATATACATGTTAAGATAAAGACAAACCAGATAGCATACTATCATATCGAGCAAGACTGTCTTGTACATATATATGTCCAAGCATCCAAATCTATACATATACAATAGTGGCCTCTAGGGCATACATATCCAACAATCTCCAACTTGCACTAAGACCATATACATCGGCATATCGAGTACCCAACGTCTGCTCTAGGGCCAGTTGTTAGCGTATCGAATACCCAACATCTCAAAAAGTCTCTCGAACTGTGCTTGAGGAAGGGCCTTGGTGAATGGATCCGCAGTGTTGTCTTTTGTGTCCACTCTCCGCACCTCGATCTCCTGGTGATCAATGATCTCCCTGATCAGGTGATACCGCCTCAAGATGTGCATGGATTTTTGATGGGACCGTAGTTCCCTTGCTAATGCCATAACTCCATTGTTGTCGCAATACACAGGTATTAGGTTAACAATGGATGGAACCACCTGAAGTTCAGTAATGAACTTCTTAATCCAAACGGCTTCTTTTGAGGCATCGTTGACAGCAATGCATTCAGCCTCCATCGTCGAGTCTGCGACAGTGTCCTACTTGGAACTCTTCCAACAGACCGCCCCTCCGTTGAGGGTAAACACAAAACCCGAGACAGACTTGCTGTCATCCTTATCACTTTGGAAGCTCGAATCGATAAAGGACTCCACCTGGAGGTCACTCCCGGTGAAGGGATCTCGGCTCTTTCCTCATCGAATGAGATGCAGGATATTCATGAATACCACTATGCAAAGAAAAAACTAGAGAAGCTGTCATAGACAAAACTGAGTGGGTTGTAGCATTTGCTAGTTTCGCTAAAGAGGTCACTCCCGGTGAAGGGATCTCGGCCTTTTCCTCATCGAATGAGGTGCTGGATATTCATCAAGGAATACCACTATGCAAAGAAAAAACTAGAGCTGCCCTTTTTGAAAATTTGATTCTACAATATCTTTTTGTTTCTTTCTTTTCATTAATCTCATTAATGAAGTCTCATCATTTAATGTTTCCTAAACATCACAGAAAAATGAAACGAAAATAGAACGTATGCTTATGCCATCCTCATTAGCCACGGGACCCCATCATGCACCGTTAGGTTACTTAACTACCGGTAGAGCGAGGGATGGACTAGCGCGGGTGCAAAACATAAGCAATGTTTATTATATATCATATATATAATATTACATTCATCTCACGCAGTTATATGATCAACATCACAGAATCAAGCAGCAGAAGCAACATATGAAATATTGGATATACTAGGATGTCCGTGTTTTAAATTAACCAGTAATGTAAAACACGGATTCCACGGTAATGATGAATAGCCAAACCCACATCCCCAGACCCCTATGAAGCGGCAAGTAACCCTGTCAATTCTAGAGTTAGGAGAACCGGTCTTAACTCCTTGAGATGGCCTCCCACTGGACTCTAGAACCCGGTTGCTTGTGCTCCCCGCCTTGGGTCTATCCTAATACGGAAAAGTAAATAATATACAACAATGGTGACATCATCCTCAACCCGGATGTGCCCAATAAAAGAATATTACATACAAATTTTACATGAATGAAAATATAAAAACTCTCATCTCACATAAAACCCCGGCTATTCAATCACGACTATCCAATAAAACATATCACCGGCAACACATAATATCACATATTATCAACGTAAGCAAATATGCGTATACCTAATTCCATTGACATATAGCAACGAGATTTGGGATACACCACGTATTACACTTACGGTCGCAGAAAAGAAATGTAAAACTGCAATAATTAGAATCTGCAAATCCTTAGACAGCATAAACCCGGAATATCTCATATTCTGAATTTCATGCCTAATCTATAAGCCTTGCATTTTAGACTCATATTAAAAACTCTTCTCAATGATTTAGTGGGGTAATTCAACAAGATTCCCGACTACCCGATCGAATACGCATCGGAAACTATAGTAGATGTAGGGTTACTAGGCACTGTCACAAGGGTCTATAAGGCATCAACCATGCCCAATTTAAAATTTAGACATTCCGAATAACCTAAAGCGAGGATCTTTGCTAGATAATTAGGGTTAAACATGCAAGTAAACATCTTTACAACTAAGAGAGAGGGATTACAACCTTTGTAGTCCGCTCCTTCGCTTCATGAGCTCCGAGTAGTAGTCCTTTCGCCGCGATCCATGATCTCCAGGACTCAAGAGAGGCTCCACAAGCCGAACGATCCATGCTTGCTTGAAGTCTACCTTTTCAAAGATGATCTACCTTGAAGTTTCTTTAACTCATGCTCTCGCTTTTGTAAGCAAGTATTAATGAAGTGAACACCCTAATCTAATTGGCTAGATTAGATGAGAATGATGAAGTAGGAATTTGCTCTCTTTTATTTTTAAGATCTCACACTAATTCATCACAAAATCAAAAAGCTAGAAAGCTTTCATGAAGGAAGAAGAAGATGATTTCTTTTGTGATGAATAATGAAAAGTTACTATGCTTACAAAATGAACCTTGAGCTAATAATATGAAGCATTAACTCATGTAGAGAGTTTACTTGGGTTAAGGGTTTGGGTTGGGTTAAATAATATCTTCAAAATATCAACACATAATATCTTAGTTTAAAATAAAACAAAAGCTTCTAGAAGCTTCAAGAAAAGACTAACCCAAATCAAACCCTAACCATGTTTAATCTCCACTAATCATGTTGCATTTGTAAACATAACTTGTTACAATATTATATATCACATATATAATATATTTTTGTAAGAAAAAAAATAATACAATTGACATATATCGCATATATATCAATGTATTATCCGGTGAGAAAATGAATCAATAAAGCGAGCCAATATTAGATAATGTAATGTAATATATCACATATATAATTATACATTAAATTATCGAATCAACACTTGATCCGACAATCCGGCTATTTCTCAAATAACCGACTAATATAAACTGTATCAGTTCATCGAATCAACACTTGATCCGATGACCCGGCTATAACATATATACCCGGCTGATATCTAATATCGCGAGAATAGAATACGGTATCTCATATCGTATTATCCTCGGTTCTGCACATATCACATATGTGCTCCTACTCTGTTTTTCCTGAGTCAAGAAACCTCTGTGTAGGACTCTAAAGAATCGTCAATACGCCGGCAGTAGGTTATGATCATATCAAACACCCACAAGATGCAAGCGGTCAGCTAAACATAACAGCCACCCAGGTATTGAGAGATCAGAAGATCAACAAGCAAGCCTGTACATTCTCCTGTGAATCCAATCAGTAACACTACCGTACAGTCCGGTCTCTTTGTCTGATATGTCGCATATCTGGTCTAGGGGTGGTAAACGTCAGACCCCAGTAACCGATAAGTCGTGTCGATGTGAGGCACATAACAGGTCGAGAACCTACTGATAACACTTACCAGTAGTACTTAATATCCGCCCTGGCCAGGGACTTCCAGTTATAGCCAATCGAACACAGCACAACATCAACTCCTTATACCGGGAGAAACGAAACCCCTCCTATCGCCCATTGCCTTCATGCGATTCGGGACTGTACCCAAAAGCTACCATTTTGCACGCCCTCTTGGACGTGGTATGATGGAAATCAAAGCACAGTGGGAATCACACAAGACTCTATGACGATCTCGGGTTTACAGACTAACATGTACCAGTGTCACCAGAGAACTTCCATCTGACGTGAGGTATAATACCATCTGGGAGTTCTCGGCGAGTCCGTTCAGTGTACCCAGTCTCCACTGAGCACCCGTACACCATCTTTGATGTCAAACACCGATGGATATGGGATCATCCATCACCCATGATATGGGTCAAGATGCGTATACGCTAGTCTACTCTGGTGTATCGATGCCCTGTCTCGATACACCCTCGACTAGGAACAGTTATAAGATGTACTCGTCGACTACCGTGGCCCCACTAGTATAATCTCATCATAGTCCCAGTAGTCGAGTACATATCCTAAGGGCTTTATCAACATGTGAGAGCAAGACAGTAAACTAATACAAGTCAACATGTTAAGACAAAGTAAAACCAAATAGCATACTATCATGACAAGCAAGAAAGTCCTCTCTATATATATCCAAGCATCCATTATAATATACATCATATGTACAACAATGGCCTCTAGGGCATATATATAACTAACAATCTCCCACTTGCACTAAGGCCAGCTGTTGTAGTATCTCATACCTAACATCCCGAATAATCTCTCAAACTGTATCTGGGGAATGGCCTTTGTGAGTGGATCCACAGTGTTTTCCTTCGTATCAACTCTCCTGACCTCGATCTCCCGGCGATCAACTATCTCCCTGATCAGGTGATACCGCCTCAGAATATGTCTGGACTTCTGATGGGACCTGGGTTCCTTGGCCAAAGCCACAGCTCCATTGTTATTGCAATACAAAAGTATTGGATGCTCAATGGACGGAACCACACCAATTTCAGTAATGAACTTCTTCATCCAGACAGCCTCTTTGGCAGCATCGTTGGCAGCGATGTATTCAGCCTCCATCGTCGAGTCAGCAACAGTATCCTGTTTGGAACTCTTCCAACACACCGCTCCTCCATTGAGGGTAAAGACAAATCCCGAGTGCGACTTAGAGTCGTCCTTATCACTTTGGAAGCTTGAATCGGTAAAGGACTCCACCTGGAGTTCTCCGTTACCATACACCAAGAACATCTCCTTAGTTCTTCTCAAGTACTTAAGAATGTTCTTCACAGCTATCCAGTGACTCTCTCCAGGATCTGCTTGATACCGACTCACTACACATAGTGAGTATGCTACATCGGGTCTGGTACATAGCATCGCATACATGATAGAGCCTACTGCCGAAGCATAGGGTATCCCTTGCATGCGAGCTCTCTCCAAATCAGTCTTGGGAGACATCTCTTTGGAGAGAGTGAGTCCAGAGATCGTGGGTTGGTTACCACGCTTGGATTCTTCTATACTAAACCTCTTTAGTATGGTGTCAATGTACCTGAATTGGGACAATCACAGTATCCATTTAGATCTATCTCTATAGATTATAATTCCCAGTATGCAGGAAGCATCACCAAGATCTTTCATTGAGAATCTTTGTGATAAGAAGAGCTTGACCGATTGCAGCATAGGAACATCATTTCCTATCAAGAGTATGTCATCTACGTACAATACGAGGAAGACGACCTTACTCTCTGCAAACTTGTTGTAAATACAAGCTTCATCTACGTTTTTGTTGAAGTCAAACTCTTTGACTACAACATCAAAGCAGATGTTCCAACTCCGCGATGCTTGGTTTAACCCATAAATGGATTTAATCAGCTTGCACACCTTTCCGCTGCTCCCACTATCTACGAAGCCCTCTAGCTGAGTCATATACACGCACTCCTCTAAATCACCATTTAGAAAGGCGGTCTTAGCATCCATTTGCTAGATTTCGTAGTCATGGTATGCAGCAATGGCAAGTAAGATCCGGATGGACTTAAGCATAGCCACTGGAGAAAAGGTTTCGTCATAATCTACACCTGGTCGTTGACGAAAACCCTTTGCAACAAGTCTAGCTTTGAAAGTCTCAACTTTTCCATCTACACCAAGTTTCTTCTTAAAGATCCATTTGCTCCCAATGGGTTTTACCCCTTCAGGAGCAACTTCCAAAGTCCAAACTTTGTTGGTGTACATGGATTCCATCTCAGATCGTATTGCATCCAGCCACTTCACAGAGTCACCACTCGTGATGGCCTGCTCGAAGCTAGTCGGGTCATCATCTTCCATGATGCAATCCTCGCTCCCACCATCAACGAGAAAACCATAGTATCTCTCAGGTGGATGAGAAACCCTACTAGATCGGCGGAGAGGCTGGGGTTCGTTGGGTACTATCGAGTCATCTTGTTCCACTAAATCTTCAGTTGTAATTTGTTCTGCTGGAACTTCTTCCAGCTCTACCGCATCGCCACTAATTTCTTTTGCAAGAAATTTCTTTTCTAAAAAGGTGGCATGTCAAGAAACAAACACCTTCTGTTCCTCGCCGTGGTAGAAAAGATATCCATGTGAATGTTTAGGATATCCTACAAACTTACAAAGAACTGACCGTGCCTCGAGTTTGTCCGGATTTTGCTTTTTGACATAGGCCGGACAACCCATATCTTAACTCATTTAAGACATGGTCTCTTCCTACTCCATATCTCATATGGTGTGGTAGGTACAGATTTAGATGGAACTTGATTCAATAGGTATGCAGCTGTTTCTAGTGCATGTCCCCGAAGGAAATAGGTTACTCAGTAGTGCTCATCATAGAGCGCACCATATCTAATAGGGTGTGATTTCTCCGTTCCGATACACTGTTGTGCTGTGGTGTATAAGGAGGAGTAAGCTGAGAGAGAATCACATTCTCTTTTAGATAGTCCAGAAACTCATTGTTCAAGTATTCTCCTCCTCGATCAGATCGAAGGATCTTAATACTTTTTCCCGTTTGGTTCTCTACTTCGTGCTTATATTCCCTGAATTTCTCAAAAGCTTCAGACTTGTGTCTCATCAGGAACACATGTTTGTATCTTGAGAGATCGTCAGTGAATGTAATGAAGTAGGAAGAACCATTCCTGGCATGTGTAGACATGGGACCGCATACATCACTATGTACCAGTCCTAAGAGTTCCTCAACTCTTTCTCCGTGTCCACTAAACGGAGTTTTGGTCATTTTACCTTTGAGACATGAATGACAAGTATCATAAGATGATAATTCGAACGGATTCAAATATCCATCCTTATGTAACTTAGCTAGCCGTGTCGCATTGATATGACCAAGTCTACAATGCCATAAGAAAGATTCGTTCATTTCTGAACTCTTCCTCTTGTGTGTGTTTTCTATATTAAGGATTGTATTTTGATTGAGAATGAATGTGCCATTATGTAACAAGCCTAATCCAATCAACTTTTGATTTAGGAAGATGTTCATAACATTATCCTGTATTACAAAATTATACCCTTCTTTACTTAATAAAGAAACTGATATAATGTTGCACATCATGTTCGGCATATAATAGCACTCATTCAGAATCAATGTATTACTACTTGGTAATGCAAGGTGATATTCGCCAACTGCTTTGGCTGCAATATTTGTACCATTCCCTACTTGTACGGAATGATCACCCTTTCCCAGTTCTCTACCTTTACGTAGCCCACGTAACAATTTACATATGTGGGATCCCAATCCGGTATCTGATACCCAGGACGTAGGGTGAACTGAGAAACAGTTCTCAATAACTAACACACCCGAAGAAGATGCATCAACATACTTGTTCTTCGTTTGTGCGGCGTGAGAATCCAGATATTGCCATATTCCCTGCTTAGTCTCATAACACTTATAAGAAAGAACGGTACCAACGTTCCCCTACTTAGTATAATAAGCGGGTTCAGTCAATACATCCATATTATTATCTTGATTATGGCCTGACATGGTCGCTACCTGGAGAGAGAGAGAAGGAAAACACTTTAGTGTATGCTCTTGCAAGATTTAGATTGGTTATTATCTTATCTAATCAGGATGTCTCCTACTGTTTTTATCAAATCTTCCTTCAAACCCTAAAAGGAAAACTAGCCGGGATTAATTACACCTTACAAGTTCGCCAATCTTTCAGCCGGGCCAGTGTTGG